>JAPVLO010002088.1:0-43117 GCA_027257055.1 Cephalopachus bancanus
GAAAGAAAATCAAGTTATCACCATGTGCTCTGATAATAAAAGAGAAATCATTTGATAGAGACATACTATGAAATCCCAGATTCTTACATTTATTCTCAACCCAATGTATACAAAGGTATAAGCCATTATATGACAACCTGAATCCTAGGATTTGGATCTTAAAGATCTGATCAAAAAAGGGAAGGAATGATGTATAAAATTGTGGAATTCTCCTCAAATTCTATGTCATCTACATAAAAGACTTCCAATAAAAGAGGGCTCTGTTTTCATAGGAATGGGAGAAAATTGTACAAAGCAGTCAGAACCCTGCACTGACTCAGGCAGATTAGATATTTATTATTTTCAATGACTGATGCAGGGAGGCTATAGTCTTGCAAAGGGTAGGGTAAGATAACAAGTATTGAAAACAATTATTAAGTAAAGTCAACAAAGAAAAATAAAACCGGCCGGGCTCGGTGGCTCAGCCTGTAATCCCAACTTTGGGAGGCCGAGGTGAGTGGATTGCCTGAACCCGCGGGTTCGAGACCCACCTGGGCAACCTCATCTCTACAATAAATCAAAAATTAGCTGGGTGTGGTAGCGCGCGCCTGTAGTTTCAGCTACTTGGAAGGCTGAGGCAGAAGGATCACTGGAGCCCAGAAGGTCGAGGCTGAGGTGGCCGGGAGCAGCCACTGCACTCGTCTGGGTGACACAGTGAAAACTCCAACTCAAAAAAAAAAAAAAAAAAGAAAAGAAAAGAAAAAGAAAGCCCCTCAGCCCACTTTCTCAAAGAAAGCAATTAGAAGACTCTTGTCAGGCACGATGGCTCATGCCTATAATCCCAGCACTTTGGGAGGCCTAAATGAAAGGACAGCCTGAGCCCACGGGTTCCAGACTAACCTAAGCAACTTGGCGAGACCTTATCTCTACAATAAATCAAAAAATTAGCCAGGCGCGGTGGCACATGCCTGTAATTCCAGTTACTTGGAAGGCTGAGGCAGAAGGATTGTCTGAGTCCAGCAGGTCAAGGCTGCTGGTGACCATGAGTGTGCCACTGCCCTCCAGTCTGGGCAACAGAGTGAGAGTCTGACTCAAAAAAAAAAAAAGACTCTTCTATGGGAAAAAACAGAGAGAAATTATGTAACATAGTAATAAGAGAACTTACAGTAACATTTGGGAGTTCACCAAGGAAAAGTCAAGCTAGCTACCTGACCAACCTACAGTGAACCGCCTAATCGAGAGGCCCCCTCCACACTGTTAGACCTATGAGATACTTCTAGTACCTCTCAGTTAAAACAGACATCTGCAGATTACCAGAAGAAATTTAAAACTGGGAATAAACAGAAACAATGCCAGAAACAAATGAACACTCAAAAAAAGAAAAATCTGATTAATGAAAGGGCACTGACTATTCAAAACAAGAATTCACTGTTTAAAAAGAAAGAACTAGCCGGGCTCGGTGGCTCATCCTGTAATCCCAGCACTTTGGGAGGCTGAGGTGAGTGGATTGCCTGAGCCCATGGGTTCGAGACCCGCCTGGGCAACTTGGCAAGACCTCATCTCTACAATAAATAAAAAATTACCTGGGCATGGTAGCACACACCTGTAGTTCCAGCTACTTGGAAGGCTGAGGCGGAAGGATCGCCGGAGCCCAGCAGGTCGAGGCTGCAGTGGCCAGGAACAGCCACTGCACTCTAGTGTGGGTGACAGAGTGAGACTCCAACTCAAAAAAATAAATAAATAAATAAATAATAAAAAGAAAGAGCTCAGGCCGGGCACAGTGGTTCAAGCCTGTAATCCCAGCACTTTGGGAGGCCAAGGCGAGAGGATTGCCTGAGTCCAGAGGCTCGAGACCAGCCTGGGCAACTTGGTGAGACCCTGTCTCCAAAATAAATCAAAAAATTAACCAGATGTGGTAGCACGCACCTGTAGTTCCAGCTACTTGGAAGGCTGAGGCAGAAGGATCGCCTGAACCCAGCATGTCAAGGTTGCGGCAGCCATGAGCATGCCACTGCGCTCCAGCCTGGGGGACAGAGTGAAACTTCAACTCAAAAAAAAAAGAAAGAAAGAGCTCTTGGAAATTACAAAATTGAAAGCAGAACTATCCAGCAGAAGTTAAAAGATAACTTTCAGAAAATTTATTAGAAAGAACAAAAAGAAAAAGCTACTAGTGGACAGGAAGAAGAAAGGACAACAGGAGAGAAAATAGAAGAGAATCAAACCATGTAATTCGACATCCAACATTTTATCAGACGGCCCAGGGAGAACAGATAAAATAACAGAGGATATCACCAAATAAATAAAACAAGAAAATGTCTAGGACTGAAAGACAAGTCTTCAAAACTGCAAGGACCTAATGTGTACAAAGCACAGTAAAAAAGATACATATCAAGGTGTATTATGATGAATTTCAGAATATCAGGAAAAAGAAGTTTATAAAATATTCCAGAGGGGACAACATTATAAACAAGGGGCTGGAAATCAAAACGGCTTTGAACTTCTCCGTAGTACAAGATAAGGACTAACACCTTCAAAGCTCTGAGGGAAACACTCTCAAGCTATAATTACGTACCTAGGCATACTATCAATGCAAGAGAGAATAAAACATTTTTAGCCACGTAGAGTATCAAAAAAGAAAAAGAAAATCTGGGATCCAGAAAAAGGGAGATCTGATGCAGGACAGAAACACAGTAAAATTCTCCAAAGGAGAGTAAAGGGAATGTAACAGCTCAAATTAGAGCAGGAGGGTGGAGGGTTTCAAGACTATATCCAAGAAAAAAAAAATTAACTGGTAGATTATCTGATTTATTTGACCACAGAGATAAGTTCTGTCAACAGAGCAGAAATAATTACAGAAATACAGAAACCAGCTAGCTAAAAATAAAAGAAAATTACTAAACTACAGGCAAAAAACTCAACAGGTATTATAGAAAAGGAAATTTAATCATAGTTATCTATCTACTTATTACAATAATGCAAATACTGACTATACTAATTTAAACAAAAACTGTGATATGCAAATATAAAATTTATTACAGAGTATAGTTACTTATATATTTTATGTTATTAGATGTGTTTATATATCACAATTTTTATATGTGAAAAATGAGAAAGTGTAAAAAAAAATGCTAAATCTTCATTTTCAGTAAATAAAAATCAAAAGAAAAAGCTACAGAAGCTTTATTCTTTTTTTTATTTGTAACAGAGATAAAAGAGCACCTAGGTAGCTAAAGAAATTTAAGTGGGCACCTCTGGGGATTGAGACTAGGAGGGTTGGAAAAACTAAAACAATCGAAGAGAAAAAGAAAAATCTAGGAAGAATCTAATAAATCATTCACAACCTTTGTTCCTTGCTTTTTCCGTTCCATAAGATTAAAATTCCCTAGGTTGGCCATATATAATGAGATTTACCAGTCCAGGGTTCATAATAGACTGTGAACAGAAGTCTTTGAATCATCATTAGATCTCAACCCGAATGCCTGACTCTAATTTGTACCAGAGACAAGGTTTACCTCCAGATAACAAGAGTTTCAGTCGGGCATGGTGACTCATGCCTGTAATTCCAACACTTTGGGAAGCTGAGGCAGGAGGATCACTTGAGGTCAGAAGTTCAAGACCAGCCTGAGCAACATAGTGAGACCCCCCCCATCTCTACAAACAATTAAAAAATACGGTGGTGCATGCCTGTAGTCCCAGCTATTTAGGAGGCTGAAGCACGAAAATTGCTTGAACCCAGGAGTTCAAGGCTGCAGTGAGCTACAATAGAGCCAGCCACTCCATCCAGCCTGGGCAACAGAGTGAGGCCTTGTCTCAAAAATCAGTAAATACAATAAAAATAAATAAAAAGTCTGTCAACTTTCGTTAGGAGGCCCTTATCACTTGTTACAGGAGATCTTAAAAAGAAAATCAACCCTATAAAATCTGTTCACCTGTACTTCCTAACTTATTCAGAGGAAATGGACAAATATCTTGAACTAAGCAGCATTCCTGGAAACCCCTTATTAAAAGTACATTCAGGAAGTCCTAGCTAGAGCAATCAGGCAAGAGAAAGAAATAAAGGGTATCCAAATGGGGAAAGAAGAAATCAAACTATCTCTGTACGCCCTAACCCTAACCTAGCAAATCTTAAAGACTACTCCAAAAGACTGCTGGACTATAAATAAATTCAGTAAAGTTTCCGGATATAAAATCAACAACACAAATCAGTAGCACCGCTACACACCAAGAGTGACCAAGCTGAGAATGAAATCAAGAACTCAATCCCATTTATAATAGTTGCCAAAAAGTTAAAATACCTAGGAATATATTTAACCAAGAAGGTGAAAGATGTCCAAAAGGAGAACTACAAAACACTGATGAAAGAAATTGTAGAGGACACACACAAATGGCAAAATATCTCATGTTCATGGATTGGAAAAACCAACATTGTTAAAAAGATCACACCACCCAAAGTAATCTACAGATTCAATGCAATCCCTATCAAACTACCAACATTATTTTTCACAGAATCAGAAAAAAAATCCTAAAATTAATATGGAACCAAAAAAAAAAAAAACCCTAATAGTTAACACAATGCTAAGCAAAAAGAACAGTTTGAGGTGTCACATTACCTGACTTCAAATCATACAAGGCTAGACTAACCAAAACAACATAGCACAGTACAAGTACAAGGACAGACACAGACCAACAGAGCACGAGAGAGAATTCCGAAATAAACACAAATACCTACAACCAACTGATCTTTGACAACGCAACTAAAACATATACTAGGGAAAGGACAACCTATTCAACAAACGGTGCTGAAAAAATTGGATAGCCATATGAAGAAAACAGAAACTAGATCCCTATCTCCCAGCATATACAAAAATCAACTCAGCCGGGCTCGGTGGCTCAGCCTGTAATCCCGCGCCTTTGGGAGGCTGAGGTGAGTGGATTGCCTGAGCCCGCGGGTTCGAGACCCGCCTGGGCAGCGAGACCTCATCTCTACAATAAATCAAAAAATCAGCCGGGCGTGGTAGCGCATGCCTGTAATTCCGGCTACTTGGAAGGCTGAGGCGGAAGGATCGCCGGAGCCCAGCAGGTCGAGGCTGCGGTGGCCGGGAGCGGCCACTGCACTCCAGTCTGGGTGACAGAGTGAGACTCCAACTCAAAAAAAAAAAAAAAAAAATCAACTCAAGTCAGGCACGATGGTTCACGCCTGTAATCCCAGCACTTTGGAAGGCAGAGGCAAGAGAATTGCCTGAGCCCAACGATTTGAGGCCAGCCTGGGCAATTCGACAAGATCTCACCTCTACAATAAATCAAAAAATTAGCTAGTGGCACATGCCTATGGTTCCAGCTACTTGGAAGGCTGAGGTGGAAAGATCACCTGAGCCTAGCGGGTTGAGGCTGTGGTGGCCATGAGCTTCCACTGCACCCCAGCCTGGGTAACAGAGTGAGACCCTTACTAAAAAAAAAAAAAAAAAAAAAAAAAGAGAGAGCCAGGCTCCATGGCTCAGCCTGTAATCCCGTGCCTTTGGGAGGCTGAGGTGAGTGGATTGCCTGAGCCCGCGGGTTCGAGACCCGCCTGGGCAGCGAGACCTTGTCTCTGCAATAAATCAAAATATCAGCAGGGCGTGGTAGCGCATGCCTGTAATTCCGGCTACTTGGAAGGCTGAGGCGGAAGGATCGCTGGAGCCCAGCGGGTCAAGGCTGCGGTGGCCGGGAGCGGCCACTGCAGTCCAGTCTGGGCGACAGAGTGAGACTCAACTCAAAAAAAAAAAAAAAAAAAAAAATTATCTCAAGACGGATTAAAGACCTAAATATCAGGCCTGAAACCATAAAAATCCTAGAAGAAAACCTAGGACAAACTTTTCTGGACATGGCCCTAGGCAAAGAATGTATGGCTAAGATCTCAAAAGCAAATACAACAGCAGCAAAAATAAGTGACACCTAATAAAACTGAAAAGTCTCTGGACATCAAAAGAAATAAACAAAGCAAACAGGCAACCTACAGAAAGGGAGAAGATATTCACAAACAATATATCCACCAAAGGACGAACAATAAGAATGTACAAGCTGGGCTCGGTGGCTCAGTCTGTAATCCCGCGCCTTTGGGAGGCTGAAGTGAGTGGATTGCCTGAGCCCGCGGGTTCGAGACCCGCCTGGGCAGTGAGACCTCATCTCTACAATAAATCAAAAAATCAGCCGGACGTGGTAGCGCATGCCTGTAATTCTGGCTACTCGGAAGGCTGAGGCGGAAGGATCGCTGGAGCCCAGCAGGTCGAGCCTGCGGTGGCCGGGAGTGGCCAATGCACTCCAGTCTGGGTGACAGAGTGAGACTCCAACTCAGAAAAAAAAAAAAGTGAGCAAATGACATGAACAGACATCTCTCAAAAGAAGATATACAAATGGCCAACAAACACATGAAAAAATGCTCAACATCACTAATCATCAGAGAAATGCAAACTAAAACCAGAGTGAGATACCACCTCAAACCTGTTAGAATGGTCATTATTCAAAAACAACAGATGCTGGCATGGATGCAGAGTAAAGGAAATGCTTATACAATGTTGGTGGGTGTGTAAATTAGTATGACCTCTATGGAAATCACAAAGAACTAAAAGTAAATCTACCATTCGATCCAACAGTTGAAATCTATTCAAAGAAAGAGGTCTTTGTACAAAGACACCCAAACTTGCATGTTCACTGCAGCACAACTCACAATTGCAAAAAGGAGAATCAACCTAAATGCCTACCAAATGTGCAGAGGATAATGAAAATGTGGTGTATGTATCTACCATGGAATATTATCGTTATAAGAACAAAATAATGTGTTTTAGCCGGGCTTGGTGGCTCAGCCTGTAATCCCGCGCCTTTGGGAGGCTAAAGTGAGTGGATTGCCTGAGCCCGCGGGTTCGAGACCCGCCTGGGCAGTGAGACCTCATCTCTACAATAAATCAAAAAATCAGCTGGGCGTGGTAGTGCATGCCTGTAATTCCAGCTACTTGGAAGGCTGAGGCGGAAGGATCGCCGGAGCCCAGCAGAATGAGGCTGCGGTGGCCGGGAGCGGCCACTGCACTCCAGTCTGGGTGACAGAGTGAGACTCCAACTCAAAAAAAAAAAAAAAAAATTAATGTGTTTTGCACTGCATGTTCTCATTTAAAAATGGGAACTAAGCTAAGGGTCTGTAAAAGGCATACAGAATGGTATAATGGACACTGGAGACTCAGGAGGAAGATAAGAAGGGGGGAGGGATGACAAATTTCCTATCAAGTAAAATGTGTACTAATAAGGGTGATGGGTACACTTAAAGCTCAGACTGCTTCACCACTATATAGCCATGTAACCAAAAAGCACTCCTACCTCTAAAACTATTAAAGAAAAGTTCTGAAATAATAAATCTAATCAACGAGAGAAATCTGTATTCATGAAAACCTAGTATTTAAATATTCCATTTTATAGCTGGGAGTGGCAGCACAAGCCTGTAGTTCCAGTTACTCGGAAGACTGAGGCAGAAGGATGGCCTGAGCCCAGCAAGTGCTACTCAGAACGCTGAGGCTGCGGTGAGCGTGAGTGTGACACTGCACTCCAGCCTGGGCAACAGAGTGAGACAACTCAGAAGAAACTCCATTTTCAGGTTCATTTAAATTAGTTCAGTCTTTTAACTATGACACTGTTTAACCGAGACATTTTATTCATACCTATAAATAATAAATACGCTGTGTTTTTCTTCTAGATCAAATAAGGTCCTATACTTGTGCATGAATATTTGAATACCCAAAATCACATAATAGCCTAGGCTTCACCTTGTTTCTACCCCATTACATGGTCAAATTAAGCCATAATCTGAAGGTTGGCCTGGTTAAGATCCTGACTTGAAGGCCAAAATTCATACCGAAGAGAGCATGACTCCAAAAACTTTGATACTTATCTGGGAAAGTTGGGATAGCATACACTGGATTTCTGCCCTAGAATAAAGTTTCAGCTGTGCAATCATTCTAAGCTTTTACACCTGAGATAATTTCGTTGGTAACGTTATAGAATAGTTCTAGGACCAAGACATCTTTTGACTCTGACTCAAAAAAAAAAACACAAAAAACTAAGTGATTCCTAGTGATACAGTATTTGATCCTATAATTTGCAAACTCAAACTGACCTCTCCTCCAACAAATGAGAGAATGCATATGGTTATATAATTCCTTAATCAGGATACTTTGGAGAGTAGAGCATGCCTAGTATACACACCAGAACTGTACTGCTAGACCAAGATATTTGTCCACTCTATCCAAACACTTTTGATCCCGTAAACCCATTTCTTTTCTCCACAATACTGAAGGTCCAATTTCTAAATCCTGCTCACACACTGTCAGAACCTTCAGGTTTTGAACAGGACACTCCTCTTTATTAATAATTAAATTCCGGCCAGTGCGGTGGCTCAACCTGTAATCCCAGCACTTTGGGAGACCGAGGTGAGAGAACTGTCTGAGTCCAGGGTTCAAGACCAGCCTGGGCAACTTGGTGAGACCTCGTCTCTACAATAAATCAAAAAATTAGCCGGGCGCGGCGGCACCCGCCTGCAGTTCTATCTACTTGGAAGGCTGAGGCAGAAGGATCGCTTGAGCCCAGCAGGTCGAGGCTGCGGTGGCCGTGAGTGTGCCACTGCCCTCCAGCCTGGGCGACAGAGACTCCAACTCAAAAAAAAAAAAAAAAAAAAAGGAGAACTAACTTCCATCCAAATGTTAAAAGAATCCAGTCACACGGTTCTAAATAGCCATTTCTTAAACAACTAATAAATGGCCTGTTTCACACGGAGTCTATCTGTTATGGAACATTTCCAGGTCAGACATAGCTGGGGCTATTCACACCAACAAAGTAATGTAACTATTACAGGCTATTAATCAGTACAAAGTAATAAACAACCTTATGCTGTTAGCCAGGAGCTGTTAGAAGCCTTGTGCTTCTAAACATGCAATAGGATACTTATAAAAGTAGTATGTTACCTGAAATATAAAAACACAGATCTTGTGATCAGTTACAATCTCTTTCCTCACAAAATCACACACTGAGCCGGGCTCGGTGGCTCAGCCTGCAATCCCGCGCCTTTGGGAGGCTGAGGTGAGCGGATTGCCTGAGCCCGTGGGTTCGAGACCCGCCTGGGCAGCGAGACCTCATCTCTACAATAAATCAAAAAATCAGCCAGGCGTGGTAGTGCATGCCTGTAATTCCGGCTACTTGGAAGGCTGAGGCGGAAGGATCGCCGGAGCCCAGCAGGTCGATGCTGCGGCGGCCGGAAGCCGCCACTGCACTCCAGTCTGGGCGACAGAGTGAGACTCCAACTCAAAAAAAAAAAAAGGAAAAGCTTAAAGAAATAAAACATGACAAGGAATTTAGACAATCCAGAAACTGTGAGACACATAAGCCTCTCGTGTTCTCACTTCGAGGAAGATCCTATTTACAAAAGGCCAAACAGGGAAAAAGTACACAACTACTAGGCAGTCTTAACCTTGGCACTTTTCCAGGAAGTGAAGAAAGGTGACTTCGTGCCCATTAATTAAAAGCCTTAAAGATAAATGCCTCTTGAAACTTTAAGGAGTCCAGATATTTACCTTAGTTCTTCAGCACCATCTGTAATGCAGGGGTCCCAAGACAATCTTCCTTTTTCGGCCCTGGAGGGAAGAGGGGGACGCGAGGCAGGGAAACGAGTGAGAACAGCAGGCGGCCCTAAGAGTCCTGGAAAGCCCAGGGCGCGCTATGCCGGGGAGCCGCCCCCGCTGAACCAAACACTCCAGGTTCGGAGAAAGTTCCCGCGCCGAGCCCCGACCCAGGCCTACCCGGCCGCGTCTGTCCGCAACCCTGAACTCACAGGCGTCCCGGGGGAAGGCCAAGCGGGAGGAGTTCCGAGCCCGGGCGCGGACCGCCCGGCGGCGGCTCGGTTACAGCTTTCCCCCGAGCCACGAAGGCGGCGGCGGCTCGCGAGACAGCTAGGCCCAGTTTCGGCTCCGGCTGCAGCTAGCAGTCACGGCCCCGGGCGCGGCTGCCAAGGGAGAAGCAACACAAGGAAAGGCAGGAACCGCGAGGGTGTAGTAAGTTGGGGACGACAGCAAAGAGCAGAAGACCCAAAAGTCGCTGAAAAAGCGGCGTAGAAAACCCTGTCAGAGACTCCCGGAAGATCGGCGTAACCCGGATGGGAATCACCAGCGGGAAGCGAGAGGTCACACTTCCGGCAGCCACCTCGACCCCTTCTGCACGCGCTTGGCTCGAACGCGCAGGCGCAAGGCTGCCGGAGTCCGACCTTGGGCCGAGGTGCGTTCCCCGAGCCAGCGCTGGTAGCGGCGGGGCGGCAGCGGGAGTGCAGCGTGCGGCTTCCGAGCCCGAGCCCACGTTTGCAGAGGTCGTGTGTGGGTCGCGCAGCGACCGTCCCTGAGAAGCTTTTCTTGACCTAGTTTTTCCCACGCTCCTCTGCCGGACCAGTGCTAAGCTTTAACTGTTGTTTTCCCTCCAGGGAAGCGAAAACTGCTTTGGGAGGAAAATGCTTTTCCTGCCGCCTCCCGGTACACCAACCAAGGGTCGGCCCAGACTCCCAAGTGGGCTCGGCCGCTGGCGGAAATGGCCACGTTACTTAATTTACTAACTTAAGTCAGCTACCAAGATTCCTTTATTGTCCTTTTAATACCTACGGAATCTGACCCCTTTGTTCCAGCAGTGGGTCATTTGTGTCTTTTTTTCCTAATCGGCCTGGCGATGGGGCTTATCAGTTTTACGGCTCTCTGGTCTTAAAGGGCGCGTTTGCTCTCTGAGATTTACTCTGATGGTATTCTGTTTTCTATTTCATGAATTTCTGCTCCTATGTCTATTTTTTCCTTTCTTCTGCTTATTTTTTTAATTTTTAACTTTTTTCTTTTCTTTTTGAAGACAGAACCACACAGTGGTGATGGAGGAGGACCAGAGAGATGAGAGAGCCAGGGAAGAAAAGAGAAAAGAAAACATAAGAAAAAGGAGGTGCAAGAGGGAAAATACTAAACAGCAGGGAGAGATGAAGGGGGAAAAAGGGAGGAGGGAGAGAAGAAAAGCACAAGGGGAGAGGTCAGAGAAGAACCTGGAGGGATGGCCCGGCGTGGTGGCTCAAACCTATAAACCCAGCGCTTTGGGAGGCCGAGGCAAGAGGATTATCTGAGCCCGCGGGTTCGAGACCAGCCTGGGCAACATGGTGAGACCTCATCTCTACAATACATCAAAATATCAGCCGGGTGTGTTCACACGCGCCTTTAGTTCCGGCTCCCTGGAAGGCTGAGGCGGAAGGATCGCCGGAGCCCAACAGGTCGAGATGTCTCTTATTTTGTACTATAGGAATTGGGTGGCGGACGTGTCCATCCATACTGCTTTAGTTGCATCACACATAGTGTGATATGTTGTGTATATATTTTCCTTAAAATACTTTCTAATCCCTATTGATTTCTTTTTTCACCATGGGTTCTTTGTAAGTGTTAGCTGCAAACATGGAGGGATTTTCTTGGTTATCTTTCTGTTATTGATTTCTAGCTTAATCCCACTGTGATCAGAGAACATACTTCGTATATATAATATAAATTATTTTAAGCTTATTGACACTGTTCTATGGCCCAGAGTATGATCTATCTTGGTAAATGTTCACTGTGCTTTTGAAATAAATATGTATCTGCAGTTACTGGATGGAGTGTTCTACAAATGTCAGTCATGTCAAATTGGTTGATATTAGTGTTCAATCTTTTATGTCCTTATGATTTTCTGTCTATTAAGAGAATATTGAGATCTCTGACTATAATTGTGGATTTTTTAAATTTCTCCTTGTAGTTATGTCTGTGTTTGCTTCATATACTTTGAAGCTCTGCTATTAGTTGCATAAGCATTTATAGTTGTCCTGTCATTTAGATGAATTTATCCTTTATGAAAGTTTTATTGTAATGAAATGATCTACTTTATAAATGGTCTTTTTCTTTCCAGATAATATTTGCTCTGAAGTGTACTTGGATAGTATTACAGCCACTCTAGCTCTTTTGCATAGTGTTAACCTGGTATATTTTAAAGGAAAACATATAAGTCCTCCAGAAAATTGAAGAAGAACAAATACTTCCCAGCTCATTCTATGAGACCAGCATCACTCTTATACCCAAATTCTAGATGTTAAACAAGTAGACTACAGATTGACATCCCTCATAAACATATATGTAAAAATTAACAAAATTCTAGCCATTTTTATTCCACAATATATAAAAAAGATAATATATCATGATCAAATAGAAGCTTATCCTAGGAATGCAAAACTGAATTAGCATTGATAAATCAACCAATATGGTTTAGTCAATATACTAAAAAAAAAAAAAAAATGATCTTCTCAATAGATGCAGCAAAAACACTGGCAAAATCCAATATCCATTCCTAGGATTACAAGGAAACTTCGTCAACTTGATAGCATTTATTAAAAACATCACACTTAATGATGAAGAACTAAATGCTTTCACCCTGAGATCAGGAATAAGACAAGGATTTCTGCTCTCGCCACTTCTGTTCAACATTGTACTGAGGTTTCTAGCCTGTGTGATAAAGCAAGAAAAATATCTTCCAAATAGTGACATGTTTTACCCTACGTTGTCAACAACAAAAAATTACGTTTGTTAATATTCTAATTTCATCAGAAGAATTTTTTTTTTTTTTTTTTGAGTTGGAGTCTCACTCTGTCACCCAGACTGGAGTGCGGTGGCCGGACCGGCCACCACAGCCTCGACCTGCTGGGCTCTGGCAATCCTTCCTCCTCAGCCTTCCGAGTAGCCGGAATTACAGGCGCGCGCTACCACACCCGGCTGATTTTTTTGATTTATTGTAGAGATGAGGTCTCGCTGCCCAGGTGGGTCTCGAACCCGCGAGCTCAGGCAATCCACTCACCTCAGCCTCCGAAAGGCACAGGATTACAGGCTGAGCCACCGAGCCCAGCTTCATCAGAAGAATTTTAAAGCAGTTGGAAGTAGTCAAGATCATAGCAATGAGCCAGGCATGGTGGTTCATGCCTAAACAGTGAGTCACCTACATACGAACCTTCAAGTTGCAAACCTTCAAAGATGCAAACATTCATTCACAAGTCCAATCACAAGTTAGTTCACATATCTGCCATACATTGTTGCGTGTGTGCATCCTCTACTAGTGGTTGTACTTTTATGTACTTTACAGCACTTACTTTGCAGTACTGTACTGTGCCCTCCTCTAGATAGTTGCTCTTTTTGCCTGTTCACTCGATGCCAGCCCCTGTAGGCCAGCTGTTTTATATTGTATTACTGTACTTTTCAAGGTATTGTAAGATTTAAAATGTTTATTTTGTGTGTTTTGTGTATTATTTGTGTAAAAAGTATTATTAACCTATTATAGTATAGTACTATATAACTGATTGTGTTAGTTGGGTACCTAGGCTAAATTTGTTGGACTTACAAACAAACTGGACTTAAGAAAACACTCTGAGGACACAACTCATTTATATATAGGGGACTTACTGTAATCCCAGCACTTTGGAAGGCTGAAGTGGGAGGATCTCTTGAGCCCAGGAGTTCCAGACCAGACTCAGCAACATCGCAAAAAAAAAAAAGAAAATCAAGAAATTAGCTGGGCATGGTGGCACTTGCTTGTCATGCCAGCTGCTCAGAAGGGAGGCAGAAGGATCACCTGAGCTCAGGAGGTCTAGGCTGTGGCGAGCCATGATCATGCCATTGCACTCCAGCCTGGGTAAGACCTTGTCTCACACACACACACACACACACACACACAAAGTGATGATGCAACTTTTACAAAGTTATTTTTGCTTGCGAGTGCAGTTATATCAATGACAACAAATAGGCATTTTTCTTGAACTGACAGTTTCACTTATTTTTATGCAAATGTTTGCCAAGTACCCAAGTCTGAATAACCAGTTTTCCTGTCAATAGATCTTTTTTTTTTTTCTTTTTGAGTCAGAGTCTCACTCTATGCCTAGACTGGAGTGCAGTGGCACACTCATGGCCACCACAGCCTCAACCTGCTGGGCTCAGGTGGTCCTTCCACCTCAGCCTTTCAAGTAGCTGGAACTACTGGCATGCACCACCATGCCTGGCTAATTTTTTTTTTAATTAGTGTAGCAATGAGGTCTTGCCAAGTTTTCCAGGCTGGCATCGAACCCATGGGCTCAGGCAATCCTCTCACCTCGGCCTCCCAAAGTGCTGGGATTATAGGTGTGAGCCACCATCCCGGCCGATAGATCTTTTAATCAAGATGGTGTTCCATGATAAACACAGCTAGTGCAGGTTGCAATGTGATCTCACCAGTTCTGCTCTACAAAAAAACCACTTGTTTTTTGTTTTGTTTTTTTCTGTTGTAGTTCCATGAATAGAACAAAGTACTTTGATACAAAAAACCACCTGTTTTGAGTTCCTTAGTGTACAGGAGAAGGCATTATGAATGCTTCTTAATCTTTCATACAGACTATTTAGAAAGATGTGTATTCAAGAATTAAAAGTTAATGCAATTCATAATTTTTGCAACTTCATTAAGAATATTCTTAAGTAGGCCAGGAGCAGTGGCTTATGCCTGTAATCCCAGCACTTTGGGAGGCGGAAGTGAAAAGATTGCCTAAGTCTGTGGGTCTGAGACCAGTCTAGGCAAAATGGCAAGACCTCATCTCTACAATAAACAAATTTTTTTTTAAAAATAGGCAACCAGCCGGGCTCGGTGGTTCAGCCTGTAATCCCGCGCCTTTGGGAGGCTGAGGTGACTGGATTGCCTGAGCCCGCGGGTTCAAGACCAGCCTGGGCAGCGAGACCCCATCTCTACAATAAAATCAAAAAATCAGCTCGGCGTGGTAGCGCGCACCTGTAATTCCGGCTACTTGGAAGGCTGAGGCGGAAGGATCACCGGAGCCCAGCAGGTCGAGGCTGCGGTGGCCGGGAGCGGCCACTGCACCCCAGTCTGGGCGACAGAGTGAGACTGCAACTCAAAAAAAAAAGAGAGAACAGAGAGATGGGAGCTTGACACAGTGCCTGGCACATGATTGGTGCTCAGTGAACCTTGCTGGACTAAACAGAATGCTAAGCTCTTTATGTATGGCATGTAATTATTTCTCACAACCAATTTTATAAACAGAGTTCTATTACTAGCTCTCTTTTACAAATGACAAAACTGAAGATAAGAGCTGTAACGTAGCCGGGCTCGGTGTCTCAGCCTGTAATCCCGCGCCTTTGGGAGGCTGAGATGAGTGGATTGCCTGAGCCCGCGGGTTCAAGACCCGCCTGGGCAGCGAGACCTCATCTCTACAATAAATCAAAAAATCAGCCGGGCGTGGTGGCGCATGCCTGTAATTCCAGCTACTCAGAAGGCTGAGGCGGAAGGATCGCCGGAGCCCAGCAGGTCGAGGCTGCGGTGGCCAGGAGCGGCCACTGCACTCCAGTCTGGGCGACAGAGAGAGACTCCAACTCAAAAAAAAAAAGCTGTAACGTAAACTGCCCAAGGTCTAGAAGTAGTTTAAAAGTATAGCTAGGGCCGGGCTTGGTGGCTCAGCCTGTAATCCTGCGCCTTTGGGAGGCTGAGGTGAGTGGATTGCCTGAGCCCGCGGGTTCGAGACCCGCCTGGGCAGTGAGACCTCACCTCTACAATAAATCAAAAAATCGGCTGGGCGTGGTAGCACATGCCTGTAATTCCGGCTACTTGGAAGGCTGAGGTGGAAGGATCGCCGGAGCGCAGCAGGTGAGGCTGTGGTGGCCGGGAGCGGCCACTACACTCCAGTCTGGGTGACTGAGTGAGACTCCAACTCAAAAAAAAAAAAGTATAGCTAGGATACACACTTAGGTTTGTTTGTTTCCCAGCCTATTATTTTTAACTGCTTAACTGCCAAGTTATATTTAAAATGGGCTTTGAAAAGAAAATGCCTATAATATAATTGTTCTATTCATAATCCATCCAAAAGCCACTGCCTCTTTTAAAAACAGAACAAAGACATCCTGAAATACGCTAGTGCAATATATGCGAGTCATGAGGTAAATGAACAGGATTTCACTAATGGGGTCCATGTTGTAAGCAGATTTCTCCATAGTTAGAAAAACAGAAGGTTGAGAGAAATCTTAGCAAGTTCCTCTTTTTTAAGTAATGCCACGTGGAGATACACAGATACATTGCTAATTAGGAAGGAGTGACTGCAACCAGAGGTATATTTCCAAGATTGGTTAAGACTTTGTATGGATGAGCTAAATGATTATAGTATTAAAACTCTTCAGACTTATTAACTTATCACTATCTAGTGTCATGGTCTACAAATCAAGGGTATACTTTTGAAGTACATTCTTTTTTTTTTTTTTTTTAGATTAGAACATATAGTTTATTTAGATAGTGAATTAGAGGGGTAACTCCTTCGGGTCCCCTCCCACTGTGGGAGCTTTTCTGTCCTCTCAATAAATCCTGCTTTCTCACAAAAAAAAAAAAAAAAAAGAAAAGAAAGTGAATTAGAGAGAGAGAAAGGAGATTCACCTTCCCAAGAGAGGGAAGGGGACCAAAGCTTTAGAAAACATGGCCTGGCCATAGTTCAAAGAGCACATGGCCACACCATACCTTAGCAAGGCAGTGACCTGAATTAAGTACATTCTTATTCTCTGTATGTAGTTTGAGGATGTTTACTGGCTACTGAGTTGAACTATATTCACAGGAATTCAAAATACACATCTCTGCAAGCTAGTTCTAATGAGTTTATTGTAGAACAGGCTCAGCTAATGAATAGAGTAATATAGATAAAATAAAGTTTAGCAATTATCCCTGCCCCTCATTCTCCATGTAAGAAAACAATGGAAGCCGGACTCGGTGGCTCAGCCTGTAATCCCGCGCCTTTGGGAGGCTGAGGTGAGGGGATTGCCTGAGCCCGCGGGTTCAAGACCCGCCTGGGCAGCGAGACCTCATCTCTACAATAAAATCAAAAAATCAGCCAGGCATGGTAGCGTGCGCCTGTAATTCTGGCTACTTGGAAGGCTGAGGCGGAAGGATCGCCGGAGCCCAGCAGGTTGAGGCTGCGGTGGCCGGGAGCGGCCACTGCACCCCAGTCTGGGCGACAGAGTGAGACTGCAACTCAAAAAAAAAGAGAGAACAGAGAGATGGGAGCTTGACACAGTGCCTGGCACATGATTGGTGCTCAGTGAACCTTGCTGGACTAAACAGAATGCTAAGCTCTTTATGTATGGCATGTAATTATTCCTCACAACCAATTTTATAAACAGAGTTCTATTATTAGCTCTCTTTTACAAATGACAAAACTGAAGATAAGAGCTGTAACGTAGCCGGACTCGGTGGCTCAGCCTGTAATCCCGCGCCTTTGGGAGGCTGAGATGAGTGGATTGCCTGAGCCCGCGGGTTCAAGACCCACCTGGGCAGCGAGACCTCATCTCTACAATAAATCAAAAAATCAGCCAGGCGTGGTGGCACATGCCTGTAATTCCAGCTACTTGGAAGGCTGAGGTGGAAGGATCGCCGGAGCCCAGCAGGTCGAGGCTGCGGTGGCCAGGAGCGGCCACTGCACTCCAGTCTGGGCGACAGAGTGAGACTCCAACTCAAAAAAAAAAAAAGAGCTGTAACGTAAACTGCCCAAGGTCTAGAAGTAGTTTAAAAGTATAGCTAGGATACACACTTAGGTTTGTTTGTTTCCAAGCGTATTATTTTTAACTGCTTAACTACCAAGTTATATTGAAAATGAGCTTTGAAAAGAAAATGCCTATAATATAATTGTTCTATTCATAATCCATCCAAAAGCCACTGCCTCTTTTAAAAACAGAACAAAGACATCTTGAAATACGCTAGTGCAATATATGCAAGTCATGAGGTAAATGAACAGGATTTCACTAATGGGGTCCATGTTGTAAGCAGATTTCTCCATAGTTAGAAAAACAGAAGGTTGAGAGAAATCTTAGCAAGTTCCTCTTTTTTAAGTAATGCCACGTGGAGATACACAGATACATTGCTAATTAGGAAGGAGTGACTGCAACCAGAGGTATATTTCCAAGATTGGTTAAGACTTTGTATGGATGAGCTAAATGATTATAGTATTAAAACTCTTCAGACTTATTAACTCATCACTATCTAGTGTCATGGTCTACAAATCAAGGGTATACTTTTGAAGTACATTCTTTTTTTTTTTTTTTTTAGATTAGAACATATAGTTTATTTAGATAGTGAATTAGAGGGGTGACCCCTTCGGGTCCCCTCCCACTGTGGGAGCTTTTCTGTCCTCTCAATAAATCCTGCTTTCTCACAAAAAAAAAAAAAAAAAGAAAAGAAAAGAAAGTGAATTAGAGAGAGAGAAAGAGGAGATTCACCTTCCCAAGGTAGGGAAGGGGACCAAAGCTTTAGAAAACATGGCCTGGCCATAGTTCAAAGAGCACATGGCCACACCATACCTTAGCAAGGCAGTGACCTGAATTAAGTACATTCTTATTCTTCTGTATGTAGTTTGAGGATGTTTACTGGCTACTGAGTTGAACTATATTCACAGGAATTCAAAATACACATCTCTGCAAGCTAGTTCTAATGAGTTTATTGTAGAACAGGCTCAGCTAATGAATAGAGTAATATAGATAAAATAAAGTTTAGCAATTATCCCTGCCCCTCATTCTCCATGTAAGAAAACAATGGAAGCCGGGCTCGGTGGCTCAGCCTGTAATCCCGCGCCTTTGGGAGGCTGAGGTGAGGGGATTGCCTGAGCCCGCGGGTTCAAGACCCGCCTGGGCAGTGAGTCCTCATCTCTACAACAAATGAAAAAATCAGCCGGGCGTGGTAGCGCGCACCTGTAATTCCGGCTACTCGGAAGGCTGAGGCGGGAGGATCGCTGGAGCCCAGCAGGTCGAGGCTGCGGTGGCCGGAAGCGTCCACTGCACTCCAGTCTGAGCGACGGAGTGAGACTCCAACGCAAAAAAAAAAGAAAAAGAAAACAATGGATGTGTTAAAGATAGAAAGGGAAATAATATGTACTAAATCATTTTAAGTAAAACCACATGTAATTTCAAACTCAGATATTGCCTGGGAATAAATAGCACAATCAAAGGAAACAATTACAAATTCTACATGAATACACTATGGATGTAGTTTTCCATTCATCTGGAGAGAGTCTTTGGAAATTTAAGTTGAAATTAGTACTAGGCTCTCCATGTCTTCAGGGATCACTACAATATAGTATAAATTTGAGTAGCCATTTGCACAGAGTGATTAATAACAGATTAGGTGAGGGGCTTTTAAATAGAATTTATTTTCTAAGATTATGAAAGGAATGAAGATTTGTTGGAGAGAGTTTGCAAAATACCAAAGTGTATTAAGAAGGAAATATTAAGCCGGGCTCAGTGGCTCAGCCTGTAATCCCGCGCTTTGGGAGGCTGAGGTGAGTGGATTGCCTGAGCCCGTGGGTTCGAGACCCACCTGGGCAGCGAGACCTCATCTCTACAATAAATAAAAAAAAATCAGCCGGGCGTGGTAGTGCATGCCTGTAATTCCGGCTACTTGGAAGGCTGAGGCGGAAGGATCACCGGAGCCCAGCAAGTCGAGGCTGCGGTGGCTAGGAGCGGCCACTGCACTCTAGTCTGGGTGAGAGGGTGAGACTCCAACTCAAAAATAAATAAATAAATAAAGAAGGAAATATTAGCCAGACATGGTGGTGCGCATCTGTGGTTCCAGCTACTAGGAAGACTGAATCGGAAGAATCGCTGGAGCCCAGCAGGTCGAGGCTGTGGTGGCTGGGAGCATGCCACTGCACTCCAGCATGGGCGACAGAGTGAGACTCAAAATAAATAAGAAGGAAATAAAAAGTAAAATTTCACAAGACTCAGTATAATTACCTTTGAGCCTGGAAAGTTGTCTTTTAAAAGGTTAATTCTTGAAGACAAAAATAAGAATTAAATAAATACAAATTGGTATCTCAATTTTTCTTTATTTTTGTCATCAGAAAATGTTTGTTGAACCATATGATTCAATAGTTCAGACTAACATCAAAGTTCTTAATTTTTGTTACTTTGTAAACTTTAAAGAACCATACAATGTAAGATATTGTTCTAAAGAATTCAAAGATAAATTCTGCAAATAGAAGAGTGATTTACTAGGCAATGAGGATCTAAGCAAATTATTCAGAGTAGTAGATTCCCAATAACTAGATAGAATAATTGCGATTAAATGAGTTAATTTAATCAGTTATTTAACCAAGTCTTTTTTTATAGTGATATTAGATTAGTCATGAGACCAATATCTTTTTTTTTTTTTTTTTTGAGTTGGATTCTCACTCTGTCACCCAGACTGGAGTGCAGTGGCCGCTCCCGGCCACCGCAGCCTCGACCTGCTGGGCTCCAGCGATCCTTCCGCCTCAGCCTTTCAAGTAGCCAAATTACAGGCATGCGCTACCACACCCGGCTGATTTTTTTATTTATTGTAGAGATGAGGTCTCGCCAAGTTGCTCAGGCGGGTCTCGAACCCGCGGGCTCAGGCAATCCACTCACCTCAACCTCCCAAAGGCGCGGGATTACAGGCTAAGCCACTGAGCCCAGCTGAGTCTATATACTTTATTCAAATTTCATTATGCCTTGATAGCCAGTTTGTGAATCACAAATGAAAATAAGTTCAAAGTTACACAAATTTTTTTTTTTTTTTAAGTTGAAGTCCCACTCTTGTCACCCAGGCTGGAGTGCAGTGGTATGATCACGGCTCACAACAGTCTTAACCTCCTGGGGCTTAGGCAATCTTTCCGCCTCATCCTCCCAAATAGCTGAGACTATAGACGTGAGCCACCATGCCTGGCTAATTTTTATTTTTTATTTATTTATTTATTTATTTTTTTGAGCTGGAGTCTCACTCTGTCGCCCAGACTGGAGTGCAGTGGCCGCTCCCGGCCACCGCAGCCTCGACCTGCTGGGCTCCGGCGATCCTTCCGCCTCAGCCTTCCAAGTAGCCGGAATTACAGGCATGCGCTACCACGCCCGGCTGATTTTTTGATTTATTGTGGAGATGAGGTCTCGCTGCCCAGGCGAGTCTCGAACCCGCGGGCTCAGGCAATCCACTCACCTCAGCCTCCCAAAGGCGTGGGATTACAGGCTGAGCCACCGAGCCCGGCTACCAATATCTTTTTTAGATTAGCATTTGATTTTTTTAAACTGAGACCTAAAATTATATGGATATGTAGATTTGTGATGGTGTTATAAAGGTTAATAAATTCTAGAGATATGTAAAAATAAAATCAATATCATAAACCCTCATTACAAAAATTATCAGTAAAGGAATGTTACACTTTTACTCTCTTATATCTTGTTTTATTTCTTCATGGGAAAGTTTTTATGCACTCATTTTTTTGTTCATTTACTCAGTCATTCAGTCAATCAACAAATATCTAATTCTGAGAACCAACAGTTTGCCAGATACTGTTCTAGGTAAATAGTTACAAGAAAATCACCATTTGGGAGCTGGAGGTGCCAGCAATGAAAGCCTGAATAGAAAAAATAACTAATAGAAAAGGAGAAGCCGGGCTCGGTGGCTCAGCCTGTAATCCCAGCACTTTGGGAGGCTGAGGTGAGTGGATTGCCTGCGCCCGCGGGTTCGAGACCCGCCTGGGCAACTTGGCGAGACCTCATCTCTGCAATCAGTCAAAAATCAGCCGGACGTGGTAGCGCGCGCCTGTCATTCCGGCTACTCGGAAGGCTGAGGCGGAAGGATCGCTGGAGCCCAGCAGATCGAGGCTGCGGTGGACGGGAGCGGCCACTGCACTCCAGTCTGGGCGACCGAGTGAGACTCCAACTCAAAAAAAAAAAGAAAAGAAAAGGAGAAATAGAAAATTCTCCTTAAATAGAAAATTCAAGACCAAACAAACTATATGTGAACAAGGTTAAATTTCAATAAGAACTAGAAAAATATCAAGTAGCAGGATTGCACTCAAAAGGATCTTTCCTCAAAATAAAAAGTAAAGAAAAGTGAATTTATTGTACATAGGTATCCTCATAGGTATCAGAATTTAATGCTTCAGTTTCTAAATATTTCTATTTGTCTTCTGCCTAGCTTGAAACCTCACTCTCTTCGCTTAAAATTTCTTCTTAAAGAAGTTCCTGGCTGGGCTCGGTGGCTCAGCCTGTAATCCCGTACTTTGGGAGGCCGAGGTGAGTGAATTGCCTGAGCCCATGGGTTCGAGACCCGCCTGGACAACTTGGCGAGACCTCTCTACAATAAATAAAATAAAATTTAAAAAGTTCCTTGGTTAATGCTAACCAGTTGGCTTTATCTAATCTTCCCCAGAAAAAATACAAAGTCGTTTGAAATCAACACTGCCACCTACAAGTAAGTACTCTGAAAAGAAAAAAGACTGAAATACCAATCACCTGGGTAGATGTCCAAGCTGCCAGAAATCTAAGAATAGGACTTTGGAATGGGGCTTCTGGCTTACAGAAAATAGAAAAGGGATTAAAGTGAAATGAAACAAGAAAAAGAACTTCAAAGTCTTGGCATAATTCAAAAACAAGTCTGTTTGTCTATGTATTTTATCTGTATATTAACTATGTCATTGCAATCATTGCCCAGCTCTTTGAAGAAGTTACTTTTTTTTTTTTTTTTTGAGTTGGAGTCTCAGTGGATTTTTTTTTGAGGTGAGTGGATTGCCTGAGCCCACGGGTTTGAGATCACCCCAGGCAACTTGGCAAGACCTTGTCTCTACAATAAATAAATAAATAAAAATTAGCTGGCCGTGGTAGCGTGCACCTGTAGTTCCGGCTACTTGGAAGGCTGAGGCGGAAGGATCACTGGAGCCCAGAAGGTCGATGCTAGGATGGCTGTGAGCATGCCACAGTACTCCAACCTGGGCAATGGAGTGAGACTCCATCTCAAAAAAAAGAATGGTTGTCAGCCAGATGCAGTGGCTCAGCCTGTAATCCCAGCACTTTGGGAGGCTGAGGTGAGAAGACTGCCTGATCCCGGGGGTTCAAGACCAGCCTAGGCCACATAATGAGGCCTCATCTCAGCAAAAAAAAAAAATCAAAAAATTAGCCAGGCATGTTTTACCGGTGGATGCACCTGTAGTCCCAGCTACTTAGGAGGCTGAGGTGGAAGGATTGCCTGAACCCAGGAAGTCGAGACTGCAGTGAGCCATGATCATACCACTGCATGCCAGCCTGGGCAACAGAGTAAGACCCTGATTCAAAAAAAAAAAAAAGAATGGTTGAATAATAGTTCAGATATCTATTTCACCTTTTCTTGAGTGCTAGTATGTTGAGCCTTAACCACTATGCATGGACAAGGCTTCTTTCCTCCCACCGCCCTCTGCCCCATCAAAAAATGTCACTAGGTCCTTTGTTTTCAGCTTAATTTTGGTAATGCATAGGATCACCAAGTGAGAAGTATTCTCTGATTCACTCTGAAACGTATGCCTGAACAACTTTTTTGCTACCATAAGAAAAGGATCCTAAGTTGAACATCAACATTAACAATAATAAAGTAGGTGTATAAGAAATATTTCCTGAAGCCGGGCTCGGTGGCTCAGCCTGTAATCCCGCGCCTTTGGGAGGCTGAGGTGAGTGAATTGCCTGAGCCCGCGAGTTCGAGACCCGCCTAGGCGGCGAGACCTCATCTCTACAATAAATCAAAAAATCAGCCGGGCGTGGTAGCGCGTGCCTGTAATTCCAGCTACTCGGAAGGCTGAGGCGGAAGGATCGCCGGAGCCCAGCAGGTCGAGGCTGCGGTGGCCGGGAGCGGCCACTGCACTCCAGTCTGGGCGACAGAGTGAGACTCCAACTCAAAAAAAAAAAAAAAAAGAAATATTTCCTGAATTGAATGTTTAGCTTTTCGTTTCAGCAGTTAGAGAACTGGATGGCCCCAGATTCTAAAAACACATCAGAGCTATGTATCTTGATATTAAAATTACACTTACTGGCCAGACACAGTGGCTCACGCCTGTAGTCCCAGCTACTGGGGAGGCTGAGGTGGAAAGATCACCAAAGCCCAGTAGGTAAAACTCTCGACTCAAAAATAAAATTGCACTTTCAAACTTTGGAGGAGTCCAGCTTATTTTAGGCATTGCAGCATGGAAGTCACATGAGCTTGATCCCCTAGG
The DNA here is from genome assembly GCA_027257055.1 of Cephalopachus bancanus. NCBI lineage: Eukaryota > Metazoa > Chordata > Mammalia > Primates > Tarsiidae > Cephalopachus > Cephalopachus bancanus. Next base: position 24,050 of record JAPVLO010002088.1, read on the forward strand.
AAACAACTTGATGTTTTTAGGAGTTGATGGGTGAAACTGAGGGAAAGGGGATAGAAGGAATGCTGACTACAACAGATTGTGCCAGTGCACTACACAGATGGCGTCATGCTGCTGAATAATCAATATTATTTTTCTGTCAGTCTGAACATCATCCAGCACTTTACTCAGCATCTGGAAAGTAGACTCATTTAAATAATGGATAGAAAGTATAGGTGATACAATAAGGTGATGAAAAGATATCTTCAAATAAGGTTAAAGCTGAAATCAAGAAAAATTAAAAGCCGGGCTCGGTGGCTCAGCCTGTAATCCCGCACTTTGGGAGGCTGAGGTGAGTGGATTGTCTGAGCCCGCAGGTTCGAGACGCGCCTGGGCAACTTGGTGAGACCTCATCTCTGCAATAAATCAAAAAATTAGCCGGGCGTGATAGCGCATGCCTGTAATTCCAGCAACTCGGAAGGCTAAGGTGGAAGGATCGCCGGAGCCCAGCAGGTCGAGGCTGCAGTGGCCAGGAGTGGCCACTGCACTCCAGTCTGAGCGACACAGTGAGACTCCAACTCAAAAAAAAAAAAAAAAAAGAAAAATTAAAAAATATATATATATGTTCAGCTATCTGTACAATGACATCCCTGGCAAAATTTTTAAAATAGGCAGTATGACGTATTGATAAGAATATGGAACAATGAAAGCCCTTAAATACTTCTAGTGAAATTATAAATTGTTGAAAACCACCTTGGAAAACATTATGGATTTCAAATAAAGTTGAAAATGTATATCCCCTGCAATCCAGCAGTTCCACTCCTAAGTAAGTACCCTAAAGAATTTCTTACCCAGGAGACATGTACAATTATGCTAATACCAGCATTGTTTCAAATAACAAAACCTTGGTAACTCAACATATCTGTCAAGAAAGCCAGTTAATAAATCGTGGTTTATTTATAAAAGGGAATACAATACAGCCGTGAAAGTGAATTGCATCTACATATATCAACATGAATGAACTTCATAAGCGTGTACATTGGTGGGGGAAGGATAAGTTGTAAAAGAAAACTATTTGAACCCAGCTGTGTAAAGTTAAAAAAAAAAAAAGCACCAGGTATGGTGGCTCATGCCTGTAATCCCAGCACTTTCCAAGACTGAGGCTAGAGGATTGCCTGAGCCCATAGGCTCAAGACCAGCCTGGGCCACATGGCAAGACTCCATCTCTACAATCAATCAAAAAATTAACTGGGTGTGATGGCGCACATGGTAGTTCAGTCCTTGGAAGACTGATGTGGAAGAATTGCCTGAGCCCAACAGGTCGAGGCTGCGGCGGCAGTGAGCATACCACTGCACTCCAGCAGCCTGGGCAACAGGCTTAGGGATACACTCATTTGTAGCAAATAGTTAAGAAAAGTAAGAAAATTATAAATGCAAAATTCAAGGTAGCAGATACCCATGGGGAAAGGGAGAAGAATAGAGGGGTAAGACAGTGGAAAGACAGAAAATGGGACATAACATGGTAACGGTCTAGCTCTCAAGTTGGGGGTGTGGGTTCCTGGGTGTACATTTATTATTATTGGGTTTTTTTTTCTTTTTTGTTTTTGTTTTTTTTGAGTTGGAGTCTCACTCTGTCGCCCAGACTGGAGTGCAGTGGCGGCTCCCGGCCACCGCAGCCTTGACCCGCTGGGCTCCGGCGATCCTTCCGCCTCATCCTTCCGAGTAGCTGGAATTACAGGTGCGCACTACCACCCGACTAATTTTTTTTTTTTTTATTGTAGAGATGAGGTCTCGCTGCCCAGGCGGGTCTCGAACCCGCAGGCTCAGGCAATCCACTTACCTCAGCCTCCCAAAGACGCGGGATTACAGGCTGAGCCACCGAGCCTGGCTCATTATTATTGTTAATGTATATGTTATGCATAATGATAAAATTCTTAAAAATCAAATTACAAATCCTAAGAGATTTTCAGTTAATGTGTGATTTAAAAATTTTACAAGCATCTTAAATCTACTCAAATCTGAACATAACCATAGGGAGGCCTCAGTGATTTGAAATATTATGAATATAATCAATTGTACAGTAGATGCTTGGTCTTGGAATAATTTTAATTCTTCTGTGGTAAGAACTTGAATTCTATATGTATTGATTCTAGTTTTACAGAACTACTGGCTACTGAGCAAGCCTACCTGACTGCCTGGAATACACCCATCAATTTGGCTTGATTGTTCTCTTCTTCTCTTTATATACATAGGTACACTTGTAAATTAATTTTTTAAATTATTATTTCTTTGCCAAAATGGTCTTCATTAGAAATCCAACTTTTAGTGCTGGTACTGAAACTGTAGAAAAATAGCCTAATTCATAAGTGGCTCCTAACTAGAATTTTTATTTAAAAAGTAAATGTGGCCAGGCATGGTGGCTCACGCCCGTGATTCCAGCACTTTGGGGAGCCGAGGCAAAAGGATTGCCTGAGCTCAGGGGTTTGAGACCAGCCTGGGCAACCATGTCTCTACAATATATTTTTTTAAATGGCTGGGCGTGGTGGCGCAAGCCTGTGGTTCCAGCTACTTGGAAGGTTGAGGCAGAAGGATAACCTGAGCCCAGCAGGTTGAGGCCAATGCACTCCAGCCTGGGTGACAGCGTGAGACTCCGACTTGATAGATGGATGGAAGGAAGGAAGGAAGGAGGGAAGGAAGGAAAGAAGGAAGGAAGGAAGGAAGGAAGAGAGATAAGAGAGATAATAAATTTTTTAAATGCTGTGGTGAAATTTGTCATTTGAAGATAAGCATCTAGTAACATGACAGAGCAATGCTCAACCAGCACTGCACTCTGCGCCCTGACCCCCCTCACGTCCTCACTGGGTGTTCTTATGTAGGTACAACTTGTTCGACTGTACAGAGCCTGCCCAAGAAAGCTATCTAGTATATGCTAACTTCCCCTTCACTTTCTTTGAACCCAGTTTACTCAAGCAAAGATATTCTTGTATTACCCCACTATTATTTACCCATTCGACGGTATTTGCCATGAAGAAAAGCAGCACCAATAAGTTTTTTAATCTATAGTTCTATAAGCTCAGTGAGCATGTTTTGAGAGTAAAACTCACCCAGATAGCCACAACATTTTGACTTGGCTTGGACTGGAATGGGAACTGGTACACAAGCCAGAAATGACCCTACATGGACTAAGTGTAAGGGATCTCGGATGCTTCTGGGGTAGTTTCACCAAATTTCTGTCCAGTAGCCCCTCTCCCATTGTTGTCAAGTGCCATCTGACAAGCCCCCAAATTCTGTCTTGGAGAATTATAAATGGTAGATGAGTAACGATGACTCCAGTTTAATTAGCCCAACTGATCCTGAGCAATTTATGATTTTTAGTGGTGCTCAAAGTCATCATACTGGGTCCCAGTGCAGGGAAATGCAGGACTTTAGACAGTTTCCCCTGTTAAAAAACTTCCAACAGGGAATGTAATCTCTGTCAGTATGTTATGGAAAATGCAGTATCTTTTTAAAGGCACCTGACAGGTACACTTATAGGTCATTTTACCCAGTCACTGTCTGATGTCATCTGAATTCTGTTTGTCTTTCCAACCATATGCTAAGTTCCTCTTGAGAAAGTCCTTGTGAATTCTTTTTTTTTTTTTTTTTTTTTTTTTTTTGAGTTGGCGTCTCACTCTGTTGCCCAGACTGGAGTGCAGTGGCCGCTCCCGGTCACCGCAGCCTCGACCTGCTGGCCTCCGGCGATCCTTCCGCCTCAGCCTTCCAAGTAGCCAAATTACAGGCATGCGCTACCACGTCCGGCTGATTTTTTTATTTATTGTAGAGATGAGGTCTCGCTGCCCAGGCGGGTCTCGAACCCGCGGGCTCAAGCAATCCACTTACCTCAGCCTCCCAAAGGCGCGGGATTACAGACTGAGCCACCGAGCCCGGCTCCTTGTGAATTCTTTAATCCTGGCACGGTGCTACACGTGTAGCAAGGTTTCAATGAAGCATAACTTTTAAAAACTGTTTTTTTTTTTTTGGTTTTTTTTGAGTTGGAGTCTCACTCTGTCGCCCAGACTGGAGTGCAGTGGCCGCTCCTGGGCACCGCAGCCTCGACCCACTGGGCTCCGGCGATCCTTCCGCCTCAGCCTTCCAAGTAGCTGGAATTACAGGTATGCACTACCACGCCCGGCTGATTTTTTGATTTATTGCAGAGATGAGGTCTCGCTGCCCAGGCGGGTCTCGAACCCGCGGGCTCAGGCAATTCACTCACCTCAGCCTCCCAAAGGCGCGGGATTACAGGCTGAACCACCGAGCCCGGCTAACTTTTAAAAATTGTTAGTAGGCTGGGCACGGTGGCTCAACTTGTAATCCCAGCACTTTGGGAGGCCGAGGCAAGTGGATTGCCTAAATCCACAAGTTCAAGACCTGTCTGGGCAACTTGGCGAGACCTCGTCTCTACAATAAACAAAATATTAGGGCAACCCCCTCGGGTCCCCTCCTACTGTGGGAGTTTTTCTGTCCTCTCAATAAATCCTGCTTTCAAAAAAAAAAAAATAGCCGGGTGTGGTAGAGCACACCTGTAGTTCTGGGTACTTGGAAGGCTGAGGCGGACGGATCACTGGAGCCCAGCAGGCCAGCACTGGGGTGGCTTTGAGTGTGCCACTGCACTCCAGCCTGGGCAACAGAGTGAGACTCCAACTCAAAAAAAAAAATTGTTAGTAATTCAACTTAAAACCTTTTAAGTGTAAAGTAATGTATAGCATTGTAAAAATTGTAAACTTACATTGCAAACAATATAAGTTAGAGTTCACACATCCTTTTCTCTCCCTCTGTCAACTCTTCTACCCAAGGATGATCATTGTTAACAGTTTGTTCTGGGGTTTCCAGACCATTTTAATGCACAGACATACTAAATTGTTGGATTTTTCTCCCCCTTACATATATAAAAAGAGAAATTACAACAAATTTTGTTACAGATCTAATTGGCTTTCATTTGTGATTCATAAATCAGGGCAGCCTCTTACAAAATAAAATGAAGAGCCGGGCTCGGTAGCTCAGCCTGTAATCCCGCGCCTTTGGGAGGCTGAGGTGAGTGGATTGCCTGAGCCCGCGGGTTCGAGACCCGCCTGGGCAGCGAGACCTCATCTCTACAATAAATCAAAAAATCAGCCGGGCGTGGTAGCACATGCCTGTAATTCCGGCTACTTGGAAGGCTGAGGCGGAAGGATCGCCGGAGCCCAGCGGGTCGAGGCTGCGGTGGCCGGGAGCGGCCACTGCACTCCAGTCTGGGCGACAGAGTGAGACTCCAACTCAAAAAAAAAAAAAAAATAAAATAAAATAAAATAAAATAAAATGAAGGATCCCCCTGGGCAAGGTCTTTGTAATGTGGAGACAAGGAAACAGAACAATAGAAAAACAGTCAATTGGTTAACATTGGGCACTTACTTTCTTTGGTAAGGGTTGAAGCAGAAGGGATTTCCTCACTACATTGACATAGATAGATTGGAATCTCCTGTTTTCAGAAAAAGGTCTGTTTGGGGTCTATCTGCTTTCTTAAAGTTTTCATTTGATTATGTTGCATTTAGCATATATGAGCCCCATTGGGGTTGATCTGGTCTGTTGGGGCCTAGTGCAAGCACTCAGTCTGAAACGATGGCCTCGCATAATTTTTGCTTAACACATAAAAATGGAATTATGCTATATATATTGTTCTGCAACTTACTTTTTAAATTCAACAATTTATTTGGCTAGCTATCCATATCATTGTGTGTGTATAACTGTTTTTATACATGTTGCTTTACATAGCTGCTTAGTGTCTCAATATGAAGGGGGACCCCCAAAAATGAAATTTATTTATTAAAAATTGTGTATTTATTCCTACATGTTTAAACTTCTGTCACCTTCAAAGTACTCTCTGTTTGATGCAACACACGTATCGAGATGCTTTTCAAAACAGTTTTTGAACTTATCTATTTTTTATTTTTTATTTTTTTTTGAGTTGGAGTCTCTGTCACCCAGACTGGAGTGCAATGGCCACTCCCGGCCACCGCAGCCTCGACCTGCTGGGCTCCAGCGATCCTTTCGCCTCAGCCTTCCAAGTAGCTGGAACTACAGACGCGCGCTACCACGCCCGGCTAATTTTTTTTTGATTTATAGTAGAGATGAGGTCTCGCCAAGTTGCCCAGGCGGGTCTCGAACCCGTGGGCTCAAGCAATCCAGTCACCTCGGCCTCCCAAAATGCTGGAATTACAGGCTGAGCCACTGAGCCTGACCTTGAATTTATCTATTTTAATACCTTTTAGTGCTTGTGTCATCTTTTGTTTCACCTCTTCCACCTCGACAAAATGTTTTTCTTTGAGGACTTTTTTCAGTGGAAACAACAACAAAAAAGTAGCTCAGGGCAAGATCAGGTGAATAAGGAGGGTGGGACACAGAAGTCATACTGTTTTGGGTCAAAATTGCTGAACACTCAGTGTGGTATGGGCACGTGTGCTTGTAAATCATCCATCATAAAATGGGCATGAAATGGTCAAGCTCATTGAAAGAATCTCCCCCCAAAAAAATTCACTGAAGCTGGATGCAGCCTCTCACAATATGTACACTGATGCTGATGGGTTCCTAGAACACTTACCTAGCCTATACTACTAGGGGCCTATCCTCCAAATGATAATTCCAGTTTTTTGGGGTCCCCTCTCATATGTATGTGTCACAATTTATCCGCATTTATTTAAATAATCTCCTATGGTTGAATATTTAGGTAGTCTCCAAGTTTCCACTATTATGAATAATGCTACAATTAACACCCTTGTATTTTTAAAAAAAAAAAAAACAGGAACGTGCTCTGTCATCCAGGCTGGAGTGCAGTGGTGCGGTCATAGCTCTCTGTAGCCTCGAACTGCTGTGCTCAAGTGTGTTCATGCCTCAACCTTCTCAGTAACTAGGATTACAGACATGCACCGTAATTTGTTATTTAAATTGCTAGTTGAGATCCACTAAATTGATTCCTAGACCCACTATTGAGGTCTTCATCTGTAGTTTGAAAAACAATCTTCTAAAGTCCATATCTAATTACATTAATTACAGCAAATACAGGTTGTGGCAGTTTAAAATTGACAACATATTGCAGAATTGTTCTTCATAGTAGTTGTATCAATTTGCACTTCCCCCAGCAATGTGTGAGAGTCCCTTTTTGTCCACATTGTCACCTATACTCAATGTTGTCAGATTTTTCATTTGTGCCAGTCTCATCACTGGGTCTCATTTAAGGTTTGGATGAAAGCAGACCTGAATAAATGTATTATTTTTATGTGGGGGGGCACAGGTGTAATGCCTCCTCCTGTGCTTGTCCTCACAGCTGCTGTGTGTCCTTTCCAAGTCCCCTGGAAAGTGCAACGACTAAGGGGAGAAAGGAAACACCATAAGGGCATCCCTCCGAGGAATCACAGAGCCTCCGGAACAGAGGGACCCACCTGCCATGGCTCCCTTCAGTCTCCCGAGGGAGGCACCTAACCCATTTACCACTCTACATAGTCCTCTTCTCCCTCCCTGATGTTCAGCAACCACTTATTCTCCTACTACACATTGAACATGAGACCACCACATGGAAACGCTATTCTGTCCTGTTCATCTATAAACCTACCTGTATCTTTCCAATGTCTCTTTCATCCTATCCCACAGCAAGTGGTAACCTTCCTCCTGCCTGAGGCTCATTCTTTCACCCCAGCACTGAGTTCTGTTTCATTCAAGGGCTCTTGCTTCATGAGCGACCTTCTCTGTTGCCTCTACTTTAACTTTTCTTCTCTCTCTTCTCTAGCGCAAGTCTCTCCTTCCTCAATCAGGTCTTCCCTTGACTCCTTGTTCCTCTCTGTCTGACTTACTCTTAGTCATTCTCAGGCCTACCCATCACTTCCTCAGGGAAACCTAAGGCCTATTCTTTTCCTTCATACCATTTGTCAAAGTATGCATTTACGTACTTATTTGTGAGTCTGCCTCCCCTCCTATGCAATCAGCTCCAAAAGGTCAGAGAACTTGTATCTCTAGTGCCTAGCACAGAATCTGTTCTCAGTACACAACTGTTTAGTAAATAAATTATTTTCCAGCCAAGAGCTGCATTCTTCTATTCTCCACTCCTACACCAGATGGTTATCTCTAAACTAAAAACCTGCTGCACCTTCCCCCAGTTGAAAAATTCCATTGGCTCCTCAGCCTGCAGAGTCAAGTCTGCTCTCCTTACCACAGCATAAAATGGTTTGTAAGAACAACTCTTAGCCAGGCTCGGTGGCTCAGCCTGTAATCCCGCACCTTTGGGAGGCTGAGGTGAGTGGATCGCCTGAGCCCACGGGTTCGAGACCCGCCTGGGCAGCGAGACCTCATCTCTACAATAAATCAAAAACTCAGTCAGGCGTGGTAGTGCATGCCTGTAATTCCGGCTACTTGGAAGGCTGAGGCGGAAGGATCGCCAGAGCCCAGCAGGTCGAGGCTGCAGTGGCCGGGTGCGGCCACTGCACTCCAGTCTGGGCGATAGAGTGAGACTCCAACTCAAAAAAAAAAGAACAACTCTTGACCAGGTGTTGTGGCTCACACCTATAATCTCAGCACTTTGAGAGGATTGCCTGAGCCCAGGGGTTCAAGACCAGCCTGGGTAACTTGACAAGACCTTGTCTCTACAATAAATCAAAAAATTAGCCAGGCATGGTGGTGTATGCCTATAGTTCCAGCTACTTGTAAGGCTGAGGCAGAAGGAATCACCTGAGCCCAACAGGTCAAGACTCTGGTAGCCGGGACTGTGCCACTGTGCTCCAGCCTGGGTGACAGAGTGAGACTTAGACTAAAAAAAAAAAAAAAAAAACCTCTCCCCCCCACCAGAGCAAAATAAATACCAATTCATCTGGACCTAGACTCTTTCCCCTCTATATCTGGCTTCTTTCCTCCCCCTCCCTCAGGGAGGGACCTCTGGACAAAGCTGGTCTCTGAAGCATATGTGTATTCCCAGTAATGAGTCATGGGGTGCAAGTGATCAAGGAAAGGACATGCATATTCTCAGTAATGAGTCCTGGGGGGGCGGGTGATGAAGCAACACTGAAAGCATTGTAAGTGTCATTCTTAATCATGTCATTGTGAACACCATGTATAATAATTTGAATAATTAACTTCCTTGATTATAAAACTCCTTGTTGTATTGTCCCAAGGCACAGATTCATCACGGACCATTGGTGCTGCGCATAAGTTCTAATAGCACCATCAGTGTTCTAATAAGTTCTTCAGCACCATCAGTGCTGCCCACAAGTTCTAATAAACCGATGTCTTTCCCTGCTGGACCTCCAGGTGACTTCTTCGGAATAAATAAACATTACACACAAGCCTTCTCAGGTTTGGGGCTACTGTTGGTGTAGTCAGGCAGAATATTCCAGAGAAGACCCCTCTGTAGTGGCTGGGTAGAGACAAAGGGTGGGGAAATGTCACTGGGGGAAATACCAGGGTGAACTACTGACTCAATGTGGTTCGAAGTTGTCAGCTTGATAGGAGGGGTGGAAGGGCCATCACGTGAGTACAAGGATGCCCCCCAAAACACCAGCCAGACTACTGGAATTGTGTAAAGCAATCGATGGAAAAGAAAGAGACATCCCGTCAACTTAGGCAGAAAGCAGAATATCTGTGCTATCCCTGCTAGTAGGTGGGACAATACAGTGGGCCATGCAAGTGATAGGAGGCCTGGCAGAAATGGATTTAAATTTGCAAAAATGGAAAGTTCAAAAGAGAACCCAAAAGGGAAAAAAGCTGCGGGAGGTCCTATAAAGGTAACCAGTCAGCATATGTGGGTAGATTTGATTAAGGCATGGGTAGATCCTAACAAAATAAATAAGCAAGTGTGGTGTTGGTGGGATTATGGAAGCAAATCCCCAAAGAAAAGCGCTACCAAGCTATACCTGAAAAGGGGGCTGAGGTTCGAGTACTAGAGTGGATCCCCAGTAAAAAAAAAAAAAAAAGCCGGGCTCGGTGGCTCAGCCTGTAATCCCGCGCCTTTGGGAGGCTGAGGTGAGTGGATTGCCTGAGCCCGCGGGTTCGAGACCCGCCTGGGCAGCGAGACCTCATCTCTACAATAAATCAAAAATACAGCCGGGCGTGGTAGCGCGCGCCTGTAGTTCCGGCTCCTCGGAAGGCTGAGGCGGAAGGATCGCCGGAGCCCAGCAGGTCGAGGCTGCGGTGGCCGGGAGCGGCCACTGCACTCCAGTCTGGGCAACAGAGTGAGACTCCAAATCAAAAAAAAAAAAAAAAGAGTTTCCCTCTTTAATTCTACATGATGTAATGAAGGCTGGACTGCTTTACCTAATATTGCTGATATATTGGACCAATTAGGAACACAGTTGGGCACATACCATTTTGTCGTGGATTTGGCTAATGTTTTCTTTGTATTGATATTCACGCAGGTTGTAATGTGTCTGCATTCACCTGGGGAGCAACACAGTGGATATTTGTGGTGCTGCTGATGGGGTATTTGCACAGCCTTATGTTATGTCACAGTATTGTCGCTCAAGATTTGGAACATTGGAGATGACACGCATCAGTGTCTCTATTCATGGTATAGATAATATTATGCTGACCTCTGATTCTCTTACATACCTAGAGCAGGCAGCACCCCAGCTAATTGAACATTTGCAAGGGAAAGGAAGAACAGTGAATCAAAACAAGTGCAAGGACCTGGCTTATCTGTCAAGTTCTTGGGGGTTATTTGGTCTGGTAAGACAAAAGTAATGTCTTCACCTGTTACTGATAAGATCCAGGTTTTTCCCCACCCAACACTGCCCAAACAGCTGCAAAAATTTGGGGGCTTGTTGAAGTATCGGAGGGCATGTATCCCACATTTAGTGCAGATAATTCAGCCCTTATATAGATTAACCAAAAAAGGATCCAAATGAGACTGGACAGAGGAGTGCCAACAGGATTCAGTGCTGCCAAAAATGCTGTAGGTGCCGTCCAGGCATTGGGTAGCCTAAACTAATCCCTTCCCTGTGAACTGGATGTAAATGTTATTCAGGAGGGATATGCTTGGAGTCTTTGGCAGCGATAGGAGAAATTGGTTTCCCACTGGGTTTTGGCTGCAGACCTGGAAAGGTGTCAAAACCTGCTACAGCCCCATGAAGCAGTAGGTCAATTCAGTGTATAAAGCTCTCTTGGCAATGAATCCAATCACCAGACAAGCCTCGGTAACTGTGCCCATGCCCCGCCCACGGCGGGACAGATCCATGACCTCTCTCATAGGCTCTGCAGCTTAGCCAGTAGAAGACAACTCTGACCAAATAGTGAGCATATCTCCAGCAGCGTAGCAAGCTCTTCACAGGTCCTCTATCCAGGAACTGCAGCAGCTTCTAGGGTTGATAACGTTCATGGATGCAGATAAGCAACCAGCTGAGCAAACAGTTATCACCCATTAGGGAGGACATACCACCAGTCCCAGAAGAGGCTTGGTACACAGTCGGATCGTGTTGGGGCCAGCTCCCTCGGTGATGAGCCATGACATAGCAGCAAAAAAACAGAGTAACTGAATGAAAGATGGAATGGGACAAAGCAGTCAGTGGTCAGAGTTGTGGGCAGTGTGGTTGTTGATATCCAAAGAGCCACACCCACTGAAAATGTGTTTAAATGACTAGTCCTGTGGATGACACAATGGCACCAGGAACCCATCAGCCTCAGTGTACCAGCTAGCATTGTTGTGAGAGGCTGCATTTGGCTTCGGTGAATTTTTTTTAATCCTTTCAATGCATTTGCCCATTTCATGATGGGTGATTTACAAGTACACCAATCCACACTGCACTGTGTTCAGCAGTTTTTTACCAAAAATGACATTACTCCCGTGTCCTACTCTCTCTAGTCTCCTGCTCTCGCCCAGAGTGATTTGTCATTGTTGTTGTTGTTTCCCTGGATGAAAAAAGTCCTCAAAGGGAAACATTTTGCCAATGTGGACGAAGTGAAAAGAAAACAAAGCAAAACAGTAGAAGCGCTAAAAGGTATCAAAATTAACAAGTTCAGAAAAGGAGTTGAGCAGTGGAAAAAGCATCTCGACAAGTGTATTGAATCAAACAGAGAGTACTTGAGGGTGACTGAAGTTTAAACATGTAAAAATAAACATGCAATCTTGTATAAATAAATTCCGGGTTTTTTGGGGTTTCCCCCCCAAAGTCTCAGAATCAAGGTTCCCCCTTATGTTGTCTTATTCTTCCCTAGTCTCTAAGCACAGGGAGGAACTCTGAAATTTCCTCGCAGGATCAAGAAAGCTTTTTCCCAAAAGAAACATCATTGCCTTCTTTTTCCTCCCTGAATTCTCATCTATTTTTTTAAAAATCCATCTATTACCAAGGTGGATTTTTCAGAAGCTAATGTGTACCTCTTGGGTTTGTTGAAATTCCAAAGAAAATCTTTTACAAGTTAATTTCTCCCTAATCCATTTATTCTCCCTAATAATCAATTACGGCTCTTCATGCCGGGCTCGGTGGCTCAGCCTGTAATCCCGCGCCTTTGGGAGGCTGAGGTGAGTGGATTGCCTGAGCCCGCGGGTCGAGACCCGCCTGGGCAGCGAGACCTCATCTCTACAATAAATCAAAAAATCAGCCGGGCGTGGTAGCGCGTGCCTGTAATTCCGGCTACTTGGAAGGCTGAGGCGGAAGGATCGCCGGAGCCCAGCAGGGCGATAGAGTGAGACTCCAACTCAAAAAAAAAATAAAAAAATAAAAAAAACAATTACGGCTCTTCAAAAAATTGTCTACATACCCTATCACCCTCTTCCCCTATTAAAACAAAGAAAAAGATATATAAGCTTGTCTGCTCCACTGGAAATTTGGGGTAATCACGCTGCGATTTTTCTCTCATACATGTTTCTGAATTTGTGTGCCTTTTATATTTAACTCAGTTAATTTTCAGTGAACCTTCAGAAGGCGAAGGGGAAGTTTCCCTCACAGCAACATGAGACACTTGTAACCTGTCAGTCTTCCACATAAACTCCTCTCCATCTCTGCTTCTCTTCCCTCTCTGTCTTGCTCTTCTGTTCCTCTTGACTTGCCTTTACTTCCCTTGCTTTCACACAGTTCTATTACCCTCTGCTTTTTCATTTTTCTGTCTGGCTACCTCTTAAACCCATCAATAGCTTCATCGTTGCCTTTTAGGCCAAAACGATCACTGATCCCTTGTCTAAACTGAAGTGAAAGCAAATGAAAAGAAAGACTTCTTTCAACTCCACTTGGTTAGAACAGCAAGGTATAATGATGTCACAGTACAACGTGTGACCTAGAAGATCATCTATACGCTCGCTACCCAGGCTTTTAAAGGGCAAGGAATTACAGTATGGAAATATGAAAATAGCATCCTGTGGTGAGAGTGGTGGTCCTGAAATTCTACCCATTCATAGGTCCTAAAAAGGCAGAGGTGGCTTTGGAAAACCAAAACTAGATTACTAACTAGGAGCCTTTAGACTCTGAGTGTAAATCATAGCTGAAACAACAAGTGACCCCCATTTCAATATTTTTTGACTCCACTTTCAGATAAATAAGATGAAGTCAAGGGATCAATCCTTCCTTCAGTTCAGTCTGATGAAAAACATATTCACTTTTTTTTTTTTAATTGGAATCTCACTCTGACACCCAGGCTGGAGTGCAGTTGCACATTCACAGCCACTGCAGCCTCGACCTGCTAGGCTCAGGTGATCCTTCTGCCTCAGCCTTCCAATCAGCAGGTAGACTCAGTATTTAGACAAGCCACATCCTGGGATCAAGCAGATGCTATAAATCATCAAAATAGCTCCCTGTTTTCCCTTCTGACTGAAAAAAACAGGTATTAAAAGGAAATTAGTGTTGAAGAACAGAGTGGGTGGGGAGGTGTTTTACAGCTCACGGGTTGATGGTCTGACAAAATTTTTTCGGGGAACTTTGCTGACTGACAGAAAGCAGTGAGTTGCTAAAGCTGAAGGAGTGTTATGAATACTTAAGGGCAAAGGTGGAGGACTACACTCTAACCTTTCTCTCTTTCTTGCCAAATTCCTAACCGATGGGTCTGGGGAGTTACACTCTACAAAGGCTTTTCAGACAGGTTTTTATTAACCCTATATGATGCGGCTTACTTTCCAACTTAAGTCTGCCATAGCATTACATAACAGATAAAGAAGGAAATCAAAAATATTGTATGACCTTTCAAATCACTTGAGGAAATTTGCATTTGTATAGAATCCTCTTCCCAGAGGGTCCACAGAAAAGGCTAGACATTTGCTGTCTGTTCTCGCTCAGGGTTGCCAACAATGAGGCTTCATCTACATATCAAGAAACTTCCTCTCAAAGCCCTGCACCCTTGTTTCATCTCCACAGCAACATTTCCTTTACTGATTTCAAAATTCCTTGTGTTAGGGTTCCCACGGGCAGGGTGAGGGTGGAGAGTCAGAGAGAGGCATGCAGCACTGCTGGGGCTGGCAACCCGGAGGTGCGCGCTCTGGGAACCCAGAGATCCGAGTAAATGCAAAGAATTGCGACACACAAAAAGGTTAAGAAAGAAAAGTTTATTTAAAAGTAAATTAGAAGCCGGGCTCGGTGGCTCAGCCTGTAATCCCGCGCCTTTGGGAGGCTGAGGTGAGTGGATTGCCCGAGCCCGCGGGTTCGAGACCCGCCTGGGCAGGCGAGACCTCATCTCTACAATAAATCAAAAAATCAGCCGGGCGTGGTAGAGCACGTCTGTAGTTCCAGCTACGTGGAAGCTGAGGCGGAAGGATCGCCGGAGCCCAGCAGGTCGAGGCTGCGGTGGCCGGGAGCGGCCACTGCACTCCAGTCTGGGCGACAGAGTGAGACTCCGACTCAAAAAAAAAAAAAGTAAATTAGAGAGAGAAAGAGAAGGAAGAAAGAGGATTCACCTCCCCCAAGGTGGGGGAGGGGGACCAAAGCCAGGAAGCATGCATGGCTCAAAGAGCACATGGCCACACCAGACTCTAGCAAGGCAATGGCCCCTAGTTGCTTGTGGTTGAGTCCTTTTAACCATTCCCCTTGATGGGGGAAGATCATTAGGGTGATTGGGTGGTGGTCTCCTTCCACGTCATCACTAAGGGGCAGGCAAGCGCAGGTACTGACATCGGGTGGTGGACAGCAGGCAGATGGGTGGGTTAGTCATATGATTGCTGCCGTGGTGGGGCTTATCTGTGTCTCGAAGTTCACAGAGGGTTGATTAGGTTAACCCTGGGGGGAGGGGGAAGGAGGGTTTCCTGCAAGAGACTAGTTAGACATTTGTAATTCACAAACTCAGACATTTGTAACTCACAAACTCTTATGATCTTGGCCTTGACAAGGAATCAAAAGTTTACTAGAGACTATTATGCTAAACCATGAACGGTTGGGCTGTTCTGATCTTGCATCTGAAGGAGATTTGCCTAGGGGGGATAGGATAGGCTGCTGTTTTGTCCTGCAGTAGAACGTCTGAATGCTTTCTAATGGTTGCACTGAGGCAAAAAGACTAAAGAATAAGCTAAGTTTCTTCTAGATTTCTATAGATACCTTTCACCTTGGACAGAGCAAATCTTTGAATCCACCTGTGACCTGCAAGGCCCACCCTGTAGATGTCCTGCCTTCCCAGGTTGAAGCAATGTAAATCACATATATATTGATTTGTGTTTTTTGTTTTTTTTGGTAACTTCTGTCTTCCTAAGATGTATATAACCAAGCTACAATTCAACCACCTTGGGTACACAGTCTGAGAACTTGCTGGGGATGGGTGTCATAGGCCTAGGTCACTCACGTTTGTCTCAGAATAAACCATCTTAAATATTTTACAGAAGGCAGGGCACAGTGGCTCATGCCTGTAATCCTAGCACTTTGGGAGGCTGAGGTGAGAGGATTACCTGAGCCCACAGGTTTGAGACCAGCCTGGAAACTTGGCGAGACCTCATCTCTACAATACATCAAAAAATTAGACAGGCATGGTGGTACATGCCTATATTTTTGGCTACCTGGAAGCCTGAGGCAGAAGGATCACCTGAGCCCTGCAGGTCGAGGCTACCATGGCTGTGAGCATGACACTGCACTTCAGTCTGGGTGACAGAGTGAGAGACTCCAACTCAAAGAAATATATATATATATATATATATATTTTAATGGAATTTGTCACCTTTTGTCAACATAATTGGTGCCCAATGTGGGGCCTCAGGAAAAAACTCAGGAATCCTGAAAAAGTCACCTGAACCTGGAGCCAAGGTACCAACAGAGGCCCATTAAAGCCAACAGAGTTCAAGTTTCTTCTCAGGCGCACTTGTTAAGTCCTGCTGAGCCCTGGACCCTCATCATTAGCTGAAGGTCTTTTTGGTTTATTCAGAGTTGATCTTTTCTTTTTTTTTTTTTTTTTTTGAGTTGGAGTCTCACTCTGTCACCCAGACTAGAGTGCAGTGGCCGCTCCCGGCCACTGCAGCCTCGCCTGCTGGGCTCCGGCAATCCTTCCGCCTCAGCCTTCCAAGTAGCCGGAATTACAGGCATGCACTACCACGCCCGGCTGATTTTTTGGTTTATTGTAGAGATGAGGTCTCACCAAGTTGCCCAGGCGGGTCCCGAACCCGCGGGCTCAGGCAATCCACTCACCTCAGCCTCCCAAAGGCGCGGGATGACAGGTTGAGCCACCGAGCCCGGCCAGAGTTGATCTTTTCATAGGAAACTTTTTGTTTGTGAATACTTAGTTCGATTTTGGAGGTGCATTCTTTTTTTTTTTTTTTTTTTTTTTTTGAGTTGGAGTCTCACTCTGTCGCCCAGACTGGAGTGCAGTGGCCGCTTCCGGCCACCGAACCTCGACCTGCTGGGCTCCGGCGATCCTTCCGCCTCAGCCTTACAAGTAGCCGGAATTACAGGCATGCGCTACCACGCCCGGCTGATTTTTTGATTTATTGTAGAGATGAGGTCTCGCTGCCCAGGTGGGTCTCGAACCCGCGGACTCAGGCAATCCACTCACCTCAGCCTCCCAAAGGCGCGGGATTACAGGCTGAGCCACTGAGCCCGGCTTGGAGGTGCATTCTAAAGGGTCTTCTCTATTACCTTTTCTCCCAAAATTAATCTCAACCGGCTCATCTGTGTGTCCTCTAATAATGAGAAAAGACAAGGAGAATGACCTCTTTTGGGCACCTCTATTGGTTCTTTGGCACTCCTACTTGCAAGTATTTATGGAAATGGAAAAGTTTAAGGGCATGTCAGGTTTTGTAGTACTCCAGCTGGCTATACATTATGGTCTATTTTTATGCACATCTTTAAACAGATGGACAAATTAGACCAAGAAATATTCAGAGCTCAAAGGTTAACCTGCAACTATGGAGTTTAAATATAGTCTCCTAAGTTCTCTATTTTTCTATTTTTCTTTTCTGCCTGTTTTAACTCTGCTGCTACTTTTCTGCAGGTGTTGAGGTAAAGCCCACTATTTGAATCCAGTTTTTTGTAAACTGCCGAGTTTGCTAGCTAATGGCTAGATTCTGAAGTAAAAGCCATAGGACCGTTTCTTATTTGTATGTGTGTGACTGGAAGCCACAGTGAGGAGAACCCAGGAACCTGTTTTGCCCGAAAAGTTGTAAGAATTTCCTGCCAGCCAAGCTCCTACCTTCTCTCTCTGTGTACTCCAGTAAGAGGATGGTGAAAAATCACTGGCTAGCCGGGCTCGGTGGCTCAGCCTGTAATCCCGCGCCTTTGGGAGGCTGAGGTGAGTGGATTGCCCCAGCCCGCGGGTTCGAGACCCGCCTGGCAGCGAGACCTCATCTCTAAAATAAATCAAAAAATCAGCCGGGCATGGTAGCGCATGCCTGTAATTCCGGCTATTTGGAAGGCTGAGGCGGAAGGATCGCCGGAGCCCAGCAGGTCGAGGCTGCGGTGGCTGGAAGCGGCCACTGCACTCCAGTCTGGGCGACAGAGTGAGACTCCAACTCAAAAAAAAAAAAAAAAAAATCACTGGCTAATCTGCAAGGTTTTGATTAATTTTTTTAAAAAAAGGAGACAGAGCCGGGCTTGGTGGCTCAGCCTGTAATCCTGTGCTTTGGGAGGCTGGGGTGAGTGGATTGCCTGAGCCTGCGGGTTTGAGACCTGCCTGGGCAACTTGGTGAGACCTCATCTCTACAATAAATCAAAAATTAGCTGGACGTGGTAGCATGCACCTGTAGTTCCAGCAACTTGGAAGGCTGAGGCAGAAGGATCGCTGGCACCCAGCAGGTCGAGGCTGTGGTGGTCGGGAGCGGCCACTGCACTCCAGTCTGGGCGGCAGAGTGAGACTCCAACTCAAACAAATGAATAAATAAATAAATAAATAAATAAATAAATAAATAAATAAATAAATAAATAAATTGTAAACTTAATATCTTTAAACCATTAAGCCAATTTAAGGTATTGAGATAAAATACCTTTAGTCTAGACCCAGACATTGTCCTGAGTCCTGGATTCTGCATCTGGTACATAATTAAAATTTTTTGCCTCCTAGGTTTTTCACTAAATATTTACTAAGAGTTAACATTGTAATTGATGCACATAATTAAAACTGCTAGTTATAAGAAAAGCAATATTACATGCAGAATATATAAAGCAAATAAGATGTGTTTCAGGTAAAAAATTATAAGAAAGCATGGGAATGTGGTTTTGTTAAAGGAAAAGTATTTTTATCTAGTTTGGAGGGTTTTAATTTGTATTAAAATGAAAGAAATATAAATAATGGCTAAAACTACATAGATATAGGAAGTTGGGAAAGAAAATAAATGTTTGTCCTTAGCTAAAATGTTTAAGGTAGTCTGGGCATGGTGGCTCATGCCTATAATCCCAGCACTTTGGGAGGCCGAGGTGAACGGTTTGCCTGAACCTGTGGGTTCGAGACCAGCCTGGGCAACTTGGTGAGAGACAACATATCTATAATAAATCAAAAAATTAGCCGGGCATGGTGGTGCTTGCTTGTAGTTCCAGCTACTTGGAAGGCTGAGATGGAAGGACCACCTGAGCCCAGTGGGACAAGGCTACAGTGACTGTGAACATGCCACTGCACTCCAGCCTGGACAACAGAGTGAGACTTTGACTCAAAAAAAAAAGTTAGTGAAAATCTTACCTTACGGTCAAATTGATTAAAATTAGATAGATTTGTTTA
>JAPVLO010002089.1:0-45346 GCA_027257055.1 Cephalopachus bancanus
CAAAACACACAGCCCCCCCGCCCCCGGGGCACGCACCACGCAGAGACTTGGAGGGCGAAATAGCGCCGGGGAGAGAGACGGAGAGAGACGGAGCAGCAGGACAAAAAAAATGAGAAGACGTGACGGGGGCTCAGACACACATAAATACCAAGAGAAAAGAGACGCAGCGCAGAGAGAAACAGGCAGAAAGACACAGAGAGGCAGGAAAGGGAGACAGTGTTTGGGGGTCCCAGGGCCACTCGGAGCTGCCGGGTTCAAAGGGAGATGCCTGGGCTCCTCCGCCAGCACCAACTGGAAGGGTTGACCTGGTGACATTCCCAAGTCTTCCCAAAGGATGATCCCAACACGCTCAGCGTGCGGGAGGCCAAGGCCTGAAGCCTCCAGTGAGCTGCCATCCCCTGCGTGGCCTGCGTCCCAAGACTCACAGGCTCGCCCCCCACGCCAGGCGCTTAGATCCCAGAGATCCGTCCTATCCAGCGGTCGTGTGACCCTGGGGGTCGTCGGCGCCGGCGCCGATCGTGGATAGGCTGCGCCCAGAGCCCTCGCGGGACGTGGGGGCCCTTTCCAAGGAGGGAGTGGGGGTTGGGAATCTCTGGGGATTTCCAAGGGAGCTCCGCGTCTGCGAGCCCAGCCTGCCGGGGTACTCCGTGACCTCTCCCCGGGAATCCGGACCATCAGTCTCATGGGCGGTGAGGGGGGGTCGGGGGGGCGTGGGGGGACGAGGCGGCTTGGTAATCCACCGCACGGTATTGTTTGCTCCCCGGGACACCCCGCGGGCCCCTCCCAGCCTCCAGCACGCCAGCCGGTCGCCTCCTAGTTACAGTGATCCCGGGGGCCCCGCCCTCCCGCCGCTTGCTGGGGGCACTGGGGAGCCATCACAGGGAGACCTGGGTGTCCTTTTCCAGGGCGGCGCCAAAAGACATCGCAGAGCCAGGGTTCGGAAGGCAGGGTGAAGCCAGCCGCCTGCAGCATTCCCTGGTCGTGAGGCCTCAAAACCAAGCGCTCTCCCGGAGCGACCCTGCTTACCATCCCAGCCTGGGGCGCATCCTGCGCCTTTGCGCCCTGAGGCGCCCTGGAGGCGGCCGCCGGGATGCGCGCCCTCCAGTGCCCGCTGGGCTGGATGCCCCGCAGGCCCACCGGATGCCTGTAGGCAGGGAGCCACGGGAGACAGGCGTGCGGGACACCCCGTGGGAGGGGTGCAGCCAAGCCCTTCGGAAGACAGACACCCTCCCACTTGTCCGCCGGCAGGCGCCTCACGTACCCCACAGCCCCGCCCACCCCGAAGGGCACCCACGTACACACGCACACTCTGGGGCACGCACGCAGAGACTTGGAGGGCGAAACGCACCCTGGGAGAGAGACGGAGAGAGACGGAGAAGCAGGACAGAAAAATGAGAAGACGTGACAGTGGGTCCCACACATAGATACCGAGAGAAAAAGAGACGCAGCGCGGAGAGAAAAAGGCAGAGAGATACGGAGAGACAGGAAAGAGGGAGACTTCGAGCTGCCGGGTTCAAAGGGAGACGCCTGGGCGCCGCCGGCACAAACTGGAGGGCTGACGCGGGGACAGTTCCCAGTCTTCCCACATCTTCCCAAAGGATGATCCCAACCCGCTCCGTGGGCTGGAGGGGAAGGCCGGAAGCCAGCAAGAAGCTGCCCTCCCCTGCGCGGCCTGCAGCCCCAAGACTCACCGGGTCCGCCGTCCACGCCAGGCGCTTAGATCCCAAGAGGTCCGGCCTCTCCGGGGGTTGTGAGACCTCGGAGGTCGTCGTCGCTGGCGCCGATCGAGGATCGGCACCCCCAGAGACATCCTGGGACGCGGCGGTCTTTCCAAGGAGGAACGGGGGCGGCTCTAGGGGTTCCCAAGGCAGCCCCGCTTCTGCGTTTCTCAGGCTGCCTGGGAAAATCCCTTGAGCGCTCGGCGAATCAGGAGCCTTCCGTCGCTTGGCGGGGGGGGGGCGGGGGTGCCGGGGGTAAAAAAACGGTCGCAGGGTATTGTCGCTCCGCGAGACCCCCGCGAGCCCCCTCCCAGCCTCCCGCGAGGAGCCGCGGGCGCCTCCGAGTTCCAGTGATGCGGTGTCCCTGCCCTCCCGCTGCTTCCGGGGGCAGTGCGGAGCTACGAGGGGGAGGCCTGGGTGTCCTGCCCCACGGCGACGCCAAAAGGAGTGGCAGAGCCGGAGTTGAAAAGCCGGGGCGCAACCAGCAGATGGCGCCCTCGTGGGCGCGGCCGGCCTCCCTTCCAAGGGCTCCCCAGGAGCGACCCTGCTTAGCTTCCCAGCCCCTGGGGCTTCCTGCGCCTGCGCGCCACGAAGCGCCCTGCCGGCGCTGGCGCCGACGGCGCCTTCAAGAGCCTGCTGGCTGGAGTGCCCAACAGGGCCCCCGGGGGCCTGTCAGCGGGGCGCCTGGAGAGACAGGCGTGCGGGAGCTCCCGTGAGAGAGTGGAACACGAGCCCTTGGGAACACAGACACCCTCCCACTGGTCAGCCGGCAGCCGGATCACCTACCCCACAGCCACCCCCACCCCGAAAGGCACACACGTACACACGCACGCTCCCGGGCACGCACGCACGCAGAGACTTGGAGGGCGAAATAGCGCCTGGGAGAGAGACGGAGAGAGACGGAGCAGCAGGACAGAAAAAATGAGAAGACGTGACAGGGGCTCAGACACACATAAATACCAAGAGGAAAAAGAGACGCAGCGCAGAGAGAAACAGGCAGAAAGACACAGAGAGGCAGGAAAGAGGGAGACAGTGTTTGGGGGTCCCAGGGCCACTCGGAGCTGCCGGGTTCAAAGGGAGATGCCTGGGCTCCTCCGCCAGCACCAACTGGAAGGGTTGACCCGGTGACAGTTCCCAAGTCTTCCCAAAGGATGATCCCAACACGCTCAGCGTGCGGGAGGCCAAGGCCTGAAGCCTCCAGTGAGCTGCCATCCCCTGCGTGGCCTGCGGTCCCAAGACTCACAGGCTCCGCCCCCCACGCCAGGCGCTTAGATCCACAGAGATCCGTCCTATCCAGCGGTCGTGTGACCCTGGGGGTCGTCGGCGCCGGCGCCGATCGTGGATAGGCTGCGCCCAGAGCCCTCGCGGGACGTGGCGGCGTTTCCAAGGAGGGAGTGGGGGGTTGGGAATCTCTGGGGATTTCCAAGGGAGCTCCGCGTCTGCGAGGCCCAGCCTGCCGGGGTACTCCCGTGACCTCTCCCCGGGAATCCGGACCATCAGTCTCATGGGCGGTGAGGGGGGGTCGGGGGGGCGTGGGGGGACGAGGCGGCTTGGTAATCCACCGCACGGTATTGTTTGCTCCCCGGGACACCCCGCGGGCCCCTCCCAGCCTCCAGCACGCCAGCCCGGTCGCCTCCTAGTTACAGTGATGCCGGGGCCCCGCCCTCCCGCCGCTTGCTGGGGGCACTGGGGAGCCATCACAGGGAGACCTGGGTGTCCTTTTCCAGGGCGGCGCCAAAAGACATCGCAGAGCCAGGGTTCGGAAGGCAGGGTGAAGCCAGCCGCCTGCAGCATTCCCTGGTCGTGAGGCCTCAAACCAAGCGCTCTCCCGGAGCGACCCTGCTTACCATCCCAGCCTGGGGCGCATCCTGCGCCTTTGCGCCCTGAGGCGCCCTGGAGGCGGCCGCCGGGATGCGCGCCCTCCAGTGCCCGCTGGGCTGGATGCCCCGCAGGCCCACCGGATGCCTGTAGGCAGGGAGCCACGGGAGACAGGCGTGCGGGACACCCCGTGGGAGGGGTGCAGCCAAGCCCTTCGGAAGACAGACACCCTCCCACTTGTCCGCCGGCAGGCGCCTCACGTACCCCACAGCCCCGCCCACCCCGAAGGGCACCCACGTACACACGCACACTCTGGGGCACGCACGCAGAGACTTGGAGGGCGAAACACACCCTGGGAGAGAGACGGAGAGAGACGGAGAAGCAGGACAGAAAAAATGAGAAGACGTGACAGTGGGTCCCACACATAGATACCGAGAGAAAAAGAGACGCAGCGCGGAGAGAAAAAGGCAGAGAGATACGGAGAGACAGGAAAGAGGGAGACTTCGAGCTGCCGGGTTCAAAGGGAGACGCCTGGGCGCCGCCGGCACAAACTGGAGGGTTGACGCGGGGACAGTTCCCGAGTCTTCCCACATCTTCCCAAAGGATGATCCCAACCCGCTCCGTGGGCTGGAGGGGAAGGCCGGAAGCCAGCAAGAAGCTGCCCTCCCCTGCGCGGCCTGCAGCCCCAAGACTCACCGGGTCCGCCGTCCACGCCAGGCGCTTAGATCCCAAGAGGTCCGGCCTCTCCGGGGTTGTGAGACCTCGGAGGTCGTCGTCGCTGGCGCCGATCGAGGATCTGGCACCCCCAGAGACATCCTGGGACGCGGCGGTCTTTCCAAGGAGGAACGGGGGCGGCTCTAGGGGTTCCCAAGGCAGCCCCGCTTCTGCGTTTCTCAGGCTGCCTGGGAAAATCCCTTGAGCGCTCGGCGAATCAGGAGCCTTCCGTCGCTTGGCGGGGGGGCGGGGTGCCGGGGGTAAAAAAACGGTCGCAGGGTATTGTCGCTCCGCGAGACCCCCGCGAGCCCCTCCCAGCCTCCCGCGAGGAGCCGCGGGCGCCTCCGAGTTCCAGTGATGCGGTGTCCCTGCCCTCCCGCTGCTTCCGGGGGCAGTGCGGAGCTAACGAGGGGGAGGCCTGGGTGTCCTGCCCCACGGCGACGCCAAAAGGAGTGGCAGAGCCGGAGTTGAAAAGCCAGGGCGCAACCAGCAGATGGCGCCCTCGTGGGCGCGGCCGGCCTCCCTTCCAAGGGCTCCCCAGGAGCGACCCTGCTTAGCTTCCCAGCCCCTGGGGCTTCCTGCGCCTGCGCGCCACGAAGCGCCCTGCCGGCGCTGGCGCCGACGGCGCCTTCAAGAGCCTGCTGGCTGGAGTGCCCAACAGGGCCCCCGGGGCCTGTCAGCGGGGCGCCTGGAGAGACAGGCGTGCGGGACCTCCCGTGAGAGAGTGGAAGACGAGCCCTTGGGAACACAGACACCCTCCCACTGGTCAGCCGGCAGCCGGATCACCTACCCCACAGCCACCCCCACCCCGAAAGGCACACACGTACACACGCACGCTCCCGGGCACGCACGCACGCAGAGACTTGGAGGGCGAAATAGAGCCTGGGAGAGAGACGGAGAGAGACGGAGCAGCAGGACAGAAAAAATGAGAAGACGTGACAGGGGCTCAGACACACATAAATACCAAGAGAAAAAAAGACGCAGCGCAGAGAGAAACAGGCAGAAAGACACAGAGAGGCAGGAAAGAGGGAGACAGTGTTTGGGGGTCCCAGGGCCACTCGGAGCTGCCGGGTTCAAAGGGAGATGCCTGGGCTCCTCCGCCAGCACCAACTGGAAGGGTTGACCTGGTGACAGTTCCCAAGTCTTCCCAAAGGATGATCCCAACACGCTCAGCGTGCGGGAGGCCAAGGCCTGAAGCCTCCAGTGAGCTGCCATCCCCTGCGTGGCCTGCGGTCCCAAGACTCACAGGCTCCGCCCCCCACGCCAGGCGCTTAGATCCACAGAGATCCGTCCTATCCAGCGGTCGTGTGACCCTGGGGGTCGTCGGCGCCGGCGCCGATCGTGGATAGGCTGCGCCCAGAGCCCTCGCGGGACGTGGCGGCTTTCCAAGGAGGGAGTGGGGGTTGGGAATCTCTGGGGATTTCCAAGGGAGCTCCGCGTCTGCGAGGCCCAGCCTGCCGGGGTACTCCCGTGACCTCTCCCCGGGAATCCGGACCATCAGTCTCATGGGCGGTGAGGGGGGGTCGGGGGGGCGTGGGGGGACGAGGCGGCTTGGTAATCCACCGCACGGTATTGTTTGCTCCCCGGGACACCCCGCGGGCCCCTCCCAGCCTCCAGCACGCCAGCCCGGTCGCCTCCTAGTTACAGTGATGCCGGGGCCCCGCCCTCCCGCCGCTTGCTGGGGGCACTGGGGAGCCATCACAGGGAGACCTGGGTGTCCTTTTCCAGGGCGGCGCCAAAAGACATCGCAGAGCCAGGGTTCGGAAGGCAGGGTGAAGCCAGCCGCCTGCAGCATTCCCTGGTCGTGAGGCCTCAAACCAAGCGCTCTCCCGGAGCGACCCTGCTTACCATCCCAGCCTGGGGCGCATCCTGCGCCTTTGCGCCCTGAGGCGCCCTGGAGGCGGCCGCCGGGATGCGCGCCCTCCAGTGCCCGCTGGGCTGGATGCCCCGCAGGCCCACCGGATGCCTGTAGGCAGGGAGCCACGGGAGACAGGCGTGCGGGACACCCCGTGGGAGGGGTGCAGCCAAGCCCTTCGGAAGACAGACACCCTCCCACTTGTCCGCCGGCAGGCGCCTCACGTACCCCACAGCCCCGCCCACCCCGAAGGGCACCCACGTACACACGCACACTCTGGGGCACGCACGCAGAGACTTGGAGGGCGAAACGCACCCTGGGAGAGAGACGGAGAGAGACGGAGAAGCAGGACAGAAAAAATGAGAAGACGTGACAGTGGGTCCCACACATAGATACCGAGAGAAAAAGAGACGCAGCGCGGAGAGAAAAAGGCAGAGAGATACGGAGAGACAGGAAAGAGGGAGACTTCGAGCTGCCGGGTTCAAAGGGAGACGCCTGGGCGCCGCCGGCACAAACTGGGAGGGTTGACGCGGGGACAGTTCCCGAGTCTTCCCACATCTTCCCAAAGGATGATCCCAACCCGCTCCGTGGGCTGGAGGGGAAGGCCGGAAGCCAGCAAGAAGCTGCCCTCCCCTGCGCGGCCTGCAGCCCCAAGACTCACCGGGTCCGCCGTCCACGCCAGGCGCTTAGATCCCAAGAGGTCCGGCCTCTCCGGGGGTTGTGAGACCTCGGAGGTCGTCGTCGCTGGCGCCGATCGAGGATCTGGCACCCCCAGAGACATCCTGGGACGCGGCGGTCTTTCCAAGGAGGAACGGGGGCGGCTCTAGGGGTTCCCAAGGCAGCCCCGCTTCTGCGTTTCTCAGGCTGCCTGGGAAAATCCCTTGAGCGCTCGGCGAATCAGGAGCCTTCCGTCGCTTGGCGGGGGGGGGGGGGCCGGGGGTAAAAAAAACGGTCGCAGGGTATTGTCGCTCCGCGAGACCCCCGCGAGCCCCCCCCCCAGCCTCCCGCGAGGAGCCGCGGGCGCCTCCGAGTTCCAGTGATGCGGTGTCCCTGCCCTCCCGCTGCTTCCGGGGGCAGTGCGGAGCTAACGAGGGGGAGGCCTGGGTGTCCTGCCCCACGGCGACGCCAAAAGGAGTGGCAGAGCCGGAGTTGAAAAGCCAGGGCGCAACCAGCAGATGGCGCCCTCGTGGGCGCGGCCGGCCTCCCTTCCAAGGGCTCCCCAGGAGCGACCCTGCTTAGCTTCCCAGCCCCTGGGGCTTCCTGCGCC
Organism: Cephalopachus bancanus; assembly: GCA_027257055.1. Taxonomy (NCBI): domain Eukaryota; kingdom Metazoa; phylum Chordata; class Mammalia; order Primates; family Tarsiidae; genus Cephalopachus; species Cephalopachus bancanus. The sequence goes on from JAPVLO010002089.1 coordinate 7,373, forward strand.
TGCGCGCCACGAAGCGCCCTGCCGGCGCTGGCGCCGACGGCGCCTTCAAGAGCCTGCTGGCTGGAGTGCCCAACAGGGCCCCCGGGGCCTGTCAGCGGGGCGCCTGGAGAGACAGGCGTGCGGGACCTCCCGTGAGAGAGTGGAAGACGAGCCCTTGGGAACACAGACACCCTCCCACTGGTCAGCCGGCAGCCGGATCACCTACCCCACAGCCACCCCCACCCCGAAAGGCACACACGTACACACGCACGCTCCCGGGCACGCACGCACGCAGAGACTTGGAGGGCGAAATAGAGCCTGGGAGAGAGACGGAGAGAGACGGAGCAGCAGGACAGAAAAAATGAGAAGACGTGACAGGGGCTCAGACACACATAAATACCAAGAGAAAAAGAGACGCAGCGCAGAGAGAAACAGGCAGAAAGACACAGAGAGGCAGGAAAGAGGGAGACAGTGTTTGGGGGTCCCAGGGCCACTCGGAGCTGCCGGGTTCAAAGGGAGATGCCTGGGCTCCTCCGCCAGCACCAACTGGAAGGGTTGACCTGGTGACAGTTCCCAAGTCTTCCCAAAGGATGATCCCAACACGCTCAGCGTGCGGGAGGCCAAGGCCTGAAGCCTCCAGTGAGCTGCCATCCCCTGCGTGGCCTGCGGTCCCAAGACTCACAGGCTCCGCCCCCCACGCCAGGCGCTTAGATCCACAGAGATCCGTCCTATCCAGCGGTCGTGTGACCCTGGGGGTCGTCGGCGCCGGCGCCGATCGTGGATAGGCTGCGCCCAGAGCCCTCGCGGGACGTGGCGGCCTTTCCAAGGAGGGAGTGGGGGGTTGGGAATCTCTGGGGATTTCCAAGGGAGCTCCGCGTCTGCGACGCCCAGCCTGCCGGGGTACTCCCGTGACCTCTCCCCGGGAATCCGGACCATCAGTCTCATGGGCGGTGAGGGGGGGTCGGGGGGGCGTGGGGGGACGAGGCGGCTTGGTAATCCACCGCACGGTATTGTTTGCTCCCCGGGACACCCCGCGGGCCCCTCCCAGCCTCCAGCACGCCAGCCCGGTCGCCTCCTAGTTACAGTGATGCCGGGGCCCCGCCCTCCCGCCGCTTGCTGGGGGCACTGGGGAGCCATCACAGGGAGACCTGGGTGTCCTTTTCCAGGGCGGCGCCAAAAGACATCGCAGAGCCAGGGTTCGGAAGGCAGGGTGAAGCCAGCCGCCTGCAGCATTCCCTGGTCGTGAGGCCTCAAAACCAAGCGCTCTCCCGGAGCGACCCTGCTTACCATCCCAGCCTGGGGCGCATCCTGCGCCTTTGCGCCCTGAGGCGCCCTGGAGGCGGCCGCCGGGATGCGCGCCCTCCAGTGCCCGCTGGGCTGGATGCCCCGCAGGCCCACCGGATGCCTGTAGGCAGGGAGCCACGGGAGACAGGCGTGCGGGACACCCCGTGGGAGGGGTGCAGCCAAGCCCTTCGGAAGACAGACACCCTCCCACTTGTCCGCCGGCAGGCGCCTCACGTACCCCACAGCCCCGCCCACCCCGAAGGGCACCCACGTACACACGCACACTCTGGGGCACGCACGCAGAGACTTGGAGGGCGAAACACACCCTGGGAGAGAGACGGAGAGAGACGGAGAAGCAGGACAGAAAAAATGAGAAGACGTGACAGTGGGTCCCACACATAGATACCGAGAGAAAAAGAGACGCAGCGCGGAGAGAAAAAGGCAGAGAGATACGGAGAGACAGGAAAGAGGGAGACTTCGAGCTGCCGGGTTCAAAGGGAGACGCCTGGGCGCCGCCGGCACAAACTGGGAGGGTTGACGCGGGGACAGTTCCCGAGTCTTCCCACATCTTCCCAAAGGATGATCCCAACCCGCTCCGTGGGCTGGAGGGGAAGGCCGGAAGCCAGCAAGAAGCTGCCCTCCCCTGCGCGGCCTGCAGCCCCAAGACTCACCGGGTCCGCCGTCCACGCCAGGCGCTTAGATCCCAAGAGGTCCGGCCTCTCCGGGGGTTGTGAGACCTCGGAGGTCGTCGTCGCTGGCGCCGATCGAGGATCTGGCACCCCCAGAGACATCCTGGGACGCGGCGGTCTTTCCAAGGAGGAACGGGGGCGGCTCTAGGGGTTCCCAAGGCAGCCCCGCTTCTGCGTTTCTCAGGCTGCCTGGGAAAATCCCTTGAGCGCTCGGCGAATCAGGAGCCTTCCGTCGCTTGGCGGGGTGGGGCGGGGGCCGGGGTAAAAAAAACGGTCGCAGGGTATTGTCGCTCCGCGAGACCCCCGCGAGCCCCCCTCCCCAGCCTCCCGCGAGGAGCCGCGGGCGCCTCCGAGTTCCAGTGATGCGGTGTCCCTGCCCTCCCGCTGCTTCCGGGGGCAGTGCGGAGCTAACGAGGGGGAGGCCTGGGTGTCCTGCCCCACGGCGACGCCAAAAGGAGTGGCAGAGCCGGAGTTGAAAAGCCAGGGCGCAACCAGCAGATGGCGCCCTCGTGGGCGCGGCCGGCCTCCCTTCCAAGGGCTCCCCAGGAGCGACCCTGCTTAGCTTCCCAGCCCCTGGGGCTTCCTGCGCCTGCGCGCCACGAAGCGCCCTGCCGGCGCTGGCGCCGACGGCGCCTTCAAGAGCCTGCTGGCTGGAGTGCCCAACAGGGCCCCCGGGGGCCTGTCAGCGGGGCGCCTGGAGAGACAGGCGTGCGGGACCTCCCGTGAGAGAGTGGAAGACGAGCCCTTGGGAACACAGACACCCTCCCACTGGTCAGCCGGCAGCCGGATCACCTACCCCACAGCCACCCCCACCCCGAAAGGCACACACGTACACACGCACGCTCCCGGGCACGCACGCACGCAGAGACTTGGAGGGCGAAATAGAGCCTGGGAGAGAGACGGAGAGAGACGGAGCAGCAGGACAGAAAAAATGAGAAGACGTGACAGGGGCTCAGACACACATAAATACCAAGAGAAAAAGAGACGCAGCGCAGAGAGAAACAGGCAGAAAGACACAGAGAGGCAGGAAAGAGGGAGACAGTGTTTGGGGGTCCCAGGGCCACTCGGAGCTGCCGGGTTCAAAGGGAGATGCCTGGGCTCCTCCGCCAGCACCAACTGGAAGGGTTGACCTGGTGACAGTTCCCAAGTCTTCCCAAAGGATGATCCCAACACGCTCAGCGTGCGGGAGGCCAAGGCCTGAAGCCTCCAGTGAGCTGCCATCCCCTGCGTGGCCTGCGGTCCCAAGACTCACAGGCTCCGCCCCCCACGCCAGGCGCTTAGATCCACAGAGATCCGTCCTATCCAGCGGTCGTGTGACCCTGGGGGTCGTCGGCGCCGGCGCCGATCGTGGATAGGCTGCGCCCAGAGCCCTCGCGGGACGTGGCGGCCTTTCCAAGGAGGGAGTGGGGGGTTGGGAATCTCTGGGGATTTCCAAGGGAGCTCCGCGTCTGCGACGCCCAGCCTGCCGGGGTACTCCCGTGACCTCTCCCCGGGAATCCGGACCATCAGTCTCATGGGCGGTGAGGGGGGGTCGGGGGGGCGTGGGGGGACGAGGCGGCTTGGTAATCCACCGCACGGTATTGTTTGCTCCCCGGGACACCCCGCGGGCCCCTCCCAGCCTCCAGCACGCCAGCCCGGTCGCCTCCTAGTTACAGTGATGCCGGGGCCCCGCCCTCCCGCCGCTTGCTGGGGGCACTGGGGAGCCATCACAGGGAGACCTGGGTGTCCTTTTCCAGGGCGGCGCCAAAAGACATCGCAGAGCCAGGGTTCGGAAGGCAGGGTGAAGCCAGCCGCCTGCAGCATTCCCTGGTCGTGAGGCCTCAAGACCAAGCGCTCTCCCGGAGCGACCCTGCTTACCATCCCAGCCTGGGGCGCATCCTGCGCCTTTGCGCCCTGAGGCGCCCTGGAGGCGGCCGCCGGGATGCGCGCCCTCCAGTGCCCGCTGGGCTGGATGCCCCGCAGGCCCACCGGATGCCTGTAGGCAGGGAGCCACGGGAGACAGGCGTGCGGGACACCCCGTGGGAGGGGTGCAGCCAAGCCCTTCGGAAGACAGACACCCTCCCACTTGTCCGCCGGCAGGCGCCTCACGTACCCCACAGCCCCGCCCACCCCGAAGGGCACCCACGTACACACGCACACTCTGGGGCACGCACGCAGAGACTTGGAGGGCGAAACGCACCCTGGGAGAGAGACGGAGAGAGACGGAGAAGCAGGACAGAAGAAATGAGAAGACGTGACAGTGGGTCCCACACATAGATACCGAGAGAAAAAGAGACGCAGCGCGGAGAGAAAAAGGCAGAGAGATACGGAGAGACAGGAAAGAGGGAGACTTCGAGCTGCCGGGTTCAAAGGGAGACGCCTGGGCGCCGCCGGCACAAACTGGGAGGGCTGACGCGGGGACAGTTCCCAAGTCTTCCCGCATCTTCCCAAAGGATGATCCCAACCCGCTCCGTGGGCTGGAGGGGAAGGCCGGAAGCCAGCAAGAAGCTGCCCTCCCCTGCGCGGCCTGCAGCCCCAAGACTCACCGGGTCCGCCGTCCACGCCAGGCGCTTAGATCCCAAGAGGTCCGGCCTCTCCGGGGCTTGTGAGACCTCGGAGGTCGTCGTCGCTGGCGCCGATCGAGGATCGGCACCCCCAGAGACATCCTGGGACGCGGCGGTCTTTCCAAGGAGGAACGGGGGCGGCTCTAGGGGTTCCCAAGGCAGCCCCGCTTCTGCGTTTCTCAGGCTGCCTGGGAAAATCCCTTGAGCGCTCGGCGAATCAGGAGCCTTCCGTCGCTTGGCGGGGGGGGCGGGTGCCGGGGGTAAAAAAACGGTCGCAGGGATTGACCCCGCGAGCCCCCCCCCCCCCAGCCTCCCGCGAGGAGCCGCGGGCGCCTCCGAGTTCCAGTGATGCGGTGTCCCTGCCCTCCCGCTGCTTCCGGGGGCAGTGCGGAGCTGACGAGGGGGAGGCCTGGGTGTCCTGCCCCACGGCGACGCCAAAAGGAGTGGCAGAGCCGGAGTTGAAAAGCCGGGGCGCAACCAGCAGATGGCGCCCTCGTGGGCGCGGCCGGCCTCCCTTCCAAGGGCTCCCCAGGAGCGACCCTGCTTAGCTTCCCAGCCCCTGGGGCTTCCTGCGCCTGCGCGCCACGAAGCGCCCTGCCGGCGCTGGCGCCGACGGCGCCTTCAAGAGCCTGCTGGCTGGAGTGCCCAACAGGGCCCCCGGGGGCCTGTCAGCGGGGCGCCTGGAGAGACAGGCGTGCGGGACCTCCCGTGAGAGAGTGGAAGACGAGCCCTTGGGAACACAGACACCCTCCCACTGGTCAGCCGGCAGCCGGATCACCTACCCCACAGCCACCCCCACCCCGAAAGGCACACACGTACACACGCACGCTCCCGGGCACGCACGCACGCAGAGACTTGGAGGGCGAAATAGAGCCTGGGAGAGAGACGGAGAGAGACGGAGCAGCAGGACAGAAAAAATGAGAAGACGTGACAGGGGCTCAGACACACATAAATACCAAGAGAAAAAGAGACGCAGCGCAGAGAGAAACAGGCAGAAAGACACAGAGAGGCAGGAAAGAGGGAGACAGTGTTTGGGGGTCCCAGGGCCACTCGGAGCTGCCGGGTTCAAAGGGAGATGCCTGGGCTCCTCCGCCAGCACCAACTGGAAGGGTTGACCTGGTGACAGTTCCCAAGTCTTCCCAAAGGATGATCCCAACACGCTCAGCGTGCGGGAGGCCAAGGCCTGAAGCCTCCAGTGAGCTGCCATCCCCTGCGTGGCCTGCGGTCCCAAGACTCACAGGCTCCGCCCCCCACGCCAGGCGCTTAGATCCACAGAGATCCGTCCTATCCAGCGGTCGTGTGACCCTGGGGGTCGTCGGCGCCGGCGCCGATCGTGGATAGGCTGCGCCCAGAGCCCTCGCGGGACGTGGCGGCCTTTCCAAGGAGGGAGTGGGGGGTTGGGAATCTCTGGGGATTTCCAAGGGAGCTCCGCGTCTGCGACGCCCAGCCTGCCGGGGTACTCCCGTGACCTCTCCCCGGGAATCCGGACCATCAGTCTCATGGGCGGTGAGGGGGGGTCGGGGGGGCGTGGGGGGACGAGGCGGCTTGGTAATCCACCGCACGGTATTGTTTGCTCCCCGGGACACCCCGCGGGCCCCTCCCAGCCTCCAGCACGCCAGCCCGGTCGCCTCCTAGTTACAGTGATGCCGGGGCCCCGCCCTCCCGCCGCTTGCTGGGGGCACTGGGGAGCCATCACAGGGAGACCTGGGTGTCCTTTTCCAGGGCGGCGCCAAAAGACATCGCAGAGCCAGGGTTCGGAAGGCAGGGTGAAGCCAGCCGCCTGCAGCATTCCCTGGTCGTGAGGCCTCAAACCAAGCGCTCTCCCGGAGCGACCCTGCTTACCATCCCAGCCTGGGGCGCATCCTGCGCCTTTGCGCCCTGAGGCGCCCTGGAGGCGGCCGCCGGGATGCGCGCCCTCCAGTGCCCGCTGGGCTGGATGCCCCGCAGGCCCACCGGATGCCTGTAGGCAGGGAGCCACGGGAGACAGGCGTGCGGGGGCACCCCGTGGGAGGGGTGCAGCCAAGCCCTTCGGAAGACAGACACCCTCCCACTTGTCCGCCGGCAGGCGCCTCACGTACCCCACAGCCCCGCCCACCCCGAAGGGCACCCACGTACACACGCACACTCTGGGGCACGCACGCAGAGACTTGGAGGGCGAAACACACCCTGGGAGAGAGACGGAGAGAGACGGAGAAGCAGGACAGAAAAAATGAGAAGACGTGACAGTGGGTCCCACACATAGATACCGAGAGAAAAAGAGACGCAGCGCGGAGAGAAAAAGGCAGAGAGATACGGAGAGACAGGAAAGAGGGAGACTTCGAGCTGCCGGGTTCAAAGGGAGACGCCTGGGCGCCGCCGGCACAAACTGGAGGGTTGACGCGGGGACAGTTCCCGAGTCTTCCCACATCTTCCCAAAGGATGATCCCAACCCGCTCCGTGGGCTGGAGGGGAAGGCCGGAAGCCAGCAAGAAGCTGCCCTCCCCTGCGCGGCCTGCAGCCCCAAGACTCACCGGGTCCGCCGTCCACGCCAGGCGCTTAGATCCCAAGAGGTCCGGCCTCTCCGGGGGTTGTGAGACCTCGGAGGTCGTCGTCGCTGGCGCCGATCGAGGATCTGGCACCCCCAGAGACATCCTGGGACGCGGCGGTCTTTCCAAGGAGGAACGGGGGCGGCTCTAGGGGTTCCCAAGGCAGCCCCGCTTCTGCGTTTCTCAGGCTGCCTGGGAAAATCCCTTGAGCGCTCGGCGAATCAGGAGCCTTCCGTCGCTTGGCGGGGGGGCGGGGGTGCCGGGGGTAAAAAAACGGTCGCAGGGTATTGTCGCTCCGCGAGACCCCCGCGAGCCCCCTCCCAGCCTCCCGCGAGGAGCCGCGGGCGCCTCCGAGTTCCAGTGATGCGGTGTCCCTGCCCTCCCGCTGCTTCCGGGGGCAGTGCGGAGCTAACGAGGGGGAGGCCTGGGTGTCCTGCCCCACGGCGACGCCAAAAGGAGTGGCAGAGCCGGAGTTGAAAAGCCAGGGCGCAACCAGCAGATGGCGCCCTCGTGGGCGCGGCCGGCCTCCCTTCCAAGGGCTCCCCAGGAGCGACCCTGCTTAGCTTCCCAGCCCCTGGGGCTTCCTGCGCCTGCGCGCCACGAAGCGCCCTGCCGGCGCTGGCGCCGACGGCGCCTTCAAGAGCCTGCTGGCTGGAGTGCCCAACAGGGCCCCCGGGGGCCTGTCAGCGGGGCGCCTGGAGAGACAGGCGTGCGGGACCTCCCGTGAGAGAGTGGAAGACGAGCCCTTGGGAACACAGACACCCTCCCACTGGTCAGCCGGCAGCCGGATCACCTACCCCACAGCCACCCCCACCCCGAAAGGCACACACGTACACACGCACGCTCCCGGGCACGCACGCACGCAGAGACTTGGAGGGCGAAATAGAGCCTGGGAGAGAGACGGAGAGAGACGGAGCAGCAGGACAGAAAAAATGAGAAGACGTGACAGGGGCTCAGACACACATAAATACCAAGAGAAAAAGAGACGCAGCGCAGAGAGAAACAGGCAGAAAGACACAGAGAGGCAGGAAAGAGGGAGACAGTGTTTGGGGGTCCCAGGGCCACTCGGAGCTGCCGGGTTCAAAGGGAGATGCCTGGGCTCCTCCGCCAGCACCAACTGGAAGGGTTGACCTGGTGACAGTTCCCAAGTCTTCCCAAAGGATGATCCCAACACGCTCAGCGTGCGGGAGGCCAAGGCCTGAAGCCTCCAGTGAGCTGCCATCCCCTGCGTGGCCTGCGGTCCCAAGACTCACAGGCTCCGCCCCCCACGCCAGGCGCTTAGATCCACAGAGATCCGTCCTATCCAGCGGTCGTGTGACCCTGGGGGTCGTCGGCGCCGGCGCCGATCGTGGATAGGCTGCGCCCAGAGCCCTCGCGGGACGTGGCGGCGTTTCCAAGGAGGGAGTGGGGGGTTGGGAATCTCTGGGGATTTCCAAGGGAGCTCCGCGTCTGCGACGCCCAGCCTGCCGGGGTACTCCCGTGACCTCTCCCCGGGAATCCGGACCATCAGTCTCATGGGCGGTGAGGGGGGGTCGGGGGGGCGTGGGGGGACGAGGCGGCTTGGTAATCCACCGCACGGTATTGTTTGCTCCCCGGGACACCCCGCGGGCCCCTCCCAGCCTCCAGCACGCCAGCCCGGTCGCCTCCTAGTTACAGTGATGCCGGGGCCCCGCCCTCCCGCCGCTTGCTGGGGGCACTGGGGAGCCATCACAGGGAGACCTGGGTGTCCTTTTCCAGGGCGGCGCCAAAAGACATCGCAGAGCCAGGGTTCGGAAGGCAGGGTGAAGCCAGCCGCCTGCAGCATTCCCTGGTCGTGAGGCCTCAAAACCAAGCGCTCTCCCGGAGCGACCCTGCTTACCATCCCAGCCTGGGGCGCATCCTGCGCCTTTGCGCCCTGAGGCGCCCTGGAGGCGGCCGCCGGGATGCGCGCCCTCCAGTGCCCGCTGGGCTGCATGCCCCGCAGGCCCACCGGATGCCTGTAGGCAGGGAGCCACGGGAGACAGGCGTGCGGGCACCCCGTGGGAGGGGTGCAGCCAAGCCCTTCGGAAGACAGACACCCTCCCACTTGTCCGCCGGCAGGCGCCTCACGTACCCCACAGCCCCGCCCACCCCGAAGGGCACCCACGTACACACGCACACTCTGGGGCACGCACGCAGAGACTTGGAGGGCGAAACACACCCTGGGAGAGAGACGGAGAGAGACGGAGAAGCAGGACAGAAAAAATGAGAAGACGTGACAGTGGGTCCCACACATAGATACCGAGAGAAAAGAGACGCAGCGCGGAGAGAAAAAGGCAGAGAGATACGGAGAGACAGGAAAGAGGGAGACTTCGAGCTGCCGGGTTCAAAGGGAGACGCCTGGGCGCCGCCGGCACAAACTGGGAGGGTTGACGCGGGGACAGTTCCCGAGTCTTCCCACATCTTCCCAAAGGATGATCCCAACCCGCTCCGTGGGCTGGAGGGGAAGGCCGGAAGCCAGCAAGAAGCTGCCCTCCCCTGCGCGGCCTGCAGCCCCAAGACTCACCGGGTCCGCCGTCCACGCCAGGCGCTTAGATCCCAAGAGGTCCGGCCTCTCCGGGGGTTGTGAGACCTCGGAGGCCGTCGTCGCTGGCGCCGATCGAGGATCTGGCACCCCCAGAGACATCCTGGGACGCGGCGGTCTTTCCAAGGAGGAACGGGGGCGGCTCTAGGGGTTCCCAAGGCAGCCCCGCTTCTGCGTTTCTCAGGCTGCCTGGGAAAATCCCTTGAGCGCTGGCGAATCAGGAGCCTTCCGTCGCTTGGCGGGGGTGCCGGGGGTAAAAAAACGGTCGCAGGGTATTGTCGCTCCGCGAGACCCCCGCGAGCCCCTCCCCAGCCTCCCGCGAGGAGCCGCGGGCGCCTCCGAGTTCCAGTGATGCGGTGTCCCTGCCCTCCCGCTGCGTCCGGGGGCAGTGCGGAGCTAACGAGGGGGAGGCCTGGGTGGCCTGCCCCACGGCGACGCCAAAAGGAGTGGCAGAGCCGGAGTTGAAAAGCCAGGGCGCAACCAGCAGATGGCGCCCTCGTGGGCGCGGCCGGCCTCCCTTCCAAGGGCTCCCCAGGAGCCACCCTGCTTAGCTTCCCAGCCCCTGGGGCTTCCTGCGCCTGCGCGCCACGAAGCGCCCTGCCGGCGCTGGCGCCCACGGCGCCTTCAAGAGCCTGCTGGCTGGAGTGCCCAACAGGGCCCCCGGGGGCCTGTCAGCGGGGCGCCTGGAGAGACAGGCGTGCGGGACCTCCCGTGAGAGAGTGGAAGACGAGCCCTTGGGAACACAGACACCCTCCCACTGGTCAGCCGGCAGCCGGATCACCTACCCCACAGCCACCCCCACCCCGAAAGGCACACACGTACACACGCACGCTCCCGGGCACGCACGCACGCAGAGACTTGGAGGGCGAAATAGAGCCTGGGAGAGAGACGGAGAGAGACGGAGCAGCAGGACAGAAAAAATGAGAAGACGTGACAGGGGCTCAGACACACATAAATACCAAGAGAAAAAGAGACGCAGCGCAGAGAGAAACAGGCAGCAAGACACAGAGAGGCAGGAAAGAGGGAGACAGTGTTTGGGGGTCCCAGGGCCACTCGGAGCTGCCGGGTTCAAAGGGAGATGCCTGGGCTCCTCCGCCAGCACCAACTGGAAGGGTTGACCTGGTGACACTTCCCAAGTCTTCCCAAAGGATGATCCCAACACGCTCAGCGTGCGGGAGGCCAAGGCCTGAAGCCTCCAGTGAGCTGCCATCCCCTGCGTGGCCTGCGGTCCCAAGACTCACAGGCTCCGCCCCCCACGCCAGGCGCTTAGATCCACAGAGATCCGTCCTATCCAGCGGTCGTGTGACCCTGGGGGTCGTCGGCGCCGGCGCCGATCGTGGATAGGCTGCGCCCAGAGCCCTCGCGGGACGTGGCGGCCTTTCCAAGGAGGGAGTGGGGGGTTGGGAATCTCTGGGGATTTCCAAGGGAGCTCCGCGTCTGCGACGCCCAGCCTGCCGGGGTACTCCCGTGACCTCTCCCCGGGAATCCGGACCATCAGTCTCATGGGCGGTGAGGGGGGGTCGGGGGGGCGTGGGGGGACGAGGCGGCTTGGTAATCCACCGCACGGTATTGTTTGCTCCCCGGGACACCCCGCGGGCCCCTCCCAGCCTCCAGCACGCCAGCCCGGTCGCCTCCTAGTTACAGTGATGCCGGGGCCCCGCCCTCCCGCCGCTTGCTGGGGGCACTGGGGAGCCATCACAGGGAGACCTGGGTGTCCTTTTCCAGGGCGGCGCCAAAAGACATCGCAGAGCCAGGGTTCGGAAGGCAGGGTGAAGCCAGCCGCCTGCAGCATTCCCTGGTCGTGAGGCCTCAAACCAAGCGCTCTCCCGGAGCGACCCTGCTTACCATCCCAGCCTGGGGCGCATCCTGCGCCTTTGCGCCCTGAGGCGCCCTGGAGGCGGCCGCCGGGATGCGCGCCCTCCAGTGCCCGCTGGGCTGGATGCCCCGCAGGCCCACCGGATGCCTGTAGGCAGGGAGCCACGGGAGACAGGCGTGCGGGACACCCCGTGGGAGGGGTGCAGCCAAGCCCTTCGGAAGACAGACACCCTCCCACTTGTCCGCCGGCAGGCGCCTCACGTACCCCACAGCCCCGCCCACCCCGAAGGGCACCCACGTACACACGCACACTCTGGGGCACGCACGCAGAGACTTGGAGGGCGAAACACACCCTGGGAGAGAGACGGAGAGAGACGGAGAAGCAGGACAGAAAAAATGAGAAGACGTGACAGTGGGTCCCACACATAGATACCGAGAGAAAAAGAGACGCAGCGCGGAGAGAAAAAGGCAGAGAGATACGGAGAGACAGGAAAGAGGGAGACTTCGAGCTGCCGGGTTCAAAGGGAGACGCCTGGGCGCCGCCGGCACAAACTGGAAGGGTTGACGCGGGGACAGTTCCCGAGTCTTCCCACATCTTCCCAAAGGATGATCCCAACCCGCTCCGTGGGCTGGAGGGGAAGGCCGGAAGCCAGCAAGAAGCTGCCCTCCCCTGCGCGGCCTGCAGCCCCAAGACTCACCGGGTCCGCCGTCCACGCCAGGCGCTTAGATCCCAAGAGGTCCGGCCTCTCCGGGGTTGTGAGACCTCGGAGGTCGTCGTCGCTGGCGCCGATCGAGGATCTGGCACCCCCAGAGACATCCTGGGACGCGGCGGTCTTTCCAAGGAGGAACGGGGGCGGCTCTAGGGGTTCCCAAGGCAGCCCCGCTTCTGCGTTTCTCAGGCTGCCTGGGAAAATCCCTTGAGCGCTCGGCGAATCAGGAGCCTTCCGTCGCTTGGCGGGGGGGGGCGGGGGTGCGGGAAAAAAACGGTCGCAGGGTATTGTCGCTCCGCGAGACCCCCGCGAGCCCCCCCCCCAGCCTCCCGCGAGGAGCCGCGGGCGCCTCCGAGTTCCAGTGATGCGGTGTCCCTGCCCTCCCGCTGCTTCCGGGGGCAGTGCGGAGCTAACGAGGGGGAGGCCTGGGTGTCCTGCCCCACGGCGACGCCAAAAGGAGTGGCAGAGCCGGAGTTGAAAAGCCAGGGCGCAACCAGCAGATGGCGCCCTCGTGGGCGCGGCCGGCCTCCCTTCCAAGGGCTCCCCAGGAGCGACCCTGCTTAGCTTCCCAGCCCCTGGGGCTTCCTGCGCCTGCGCGCCACGAAGCGCCCTGCCGGCGCTGGCGCCGACGGCGCCTTCAAGAGCCTGCTGGCTGGAGTGCCCAACAGGGCCCCCGGGGCCTGTCAGCGGGGCGCCTGGAGAGACAGGCGTGCGGGACCTCCCGTGAGAGAGTGGAAGACGAGCCCTTGGGAACACAGACACCCTCCCACTGGTCAGCCGGCAGCCGGATCACCTACCCCACAGCCACCCCCACCCCGAAAGGCACACACGTACACACGCACGCTCCCGGGCACGCACGCACGCAGAGACTTGGAGGGCGAAATAGAGCCTGGGAGAGAGACGGAGAGAGACGGAGCAGCAGGACAGAAAAAATGAGAAGACGTGACAGGGGCTCAGACACACATAAATACCAAGAGAAAAAGAGACGCAGCGCAGAGAGAAACAGGCAGAAAGACACAGAGAGGCAGGAAAGAGGGAGACAGTGTTTGGGGGTCCCAGGGCCACTCGGAGCTGCCGGGTTCAAAGGGAGATGCCTGGGCTCCTCCGCCAGCACCAACTGGAAGGGTTGACCTGGTGACAGTTCCCAAGTCTTCCCAAAGGATGATCCCAACACGCTCAGCGTGCGGGAGGCCAAGGCCTGAAGCCTCCAGTGAGCTGCCATCCCCTGCGTGGCCTGCGGTCCCAAGACTCACAGGCTCCGCCCCCCACGCCAGGCGCTTAGATCCACAGAGATCCGTCCTATCCAGCGGTCGTGTGACCCTGGGGGTCGTCGGCGCCGGCGCCGATCGTGGATAGGCTGCGCCCAGAGCCCTCGCGGGACGTGGCGGCCTTTCCAAGGAGGGAGTGGGGGGTTGGGAATCTCTGGGGATTTCCAAGGGAGCTCCGCGTCTGCGACGCCCAGCCTGCCGGGGTACTCCCGTGACCTCTCCCCGGGAATCCGGACCATCAGTCTCATGGGCGGTGAGGGGGGGTCGGGGGGGCGTGGGGGGACGAGGCGGCTTGGTAATCCACCGCACGGTATTGTTTGCTCCCCGGGACACCCCGCGGGCCCCTCCCAGCCTCCAGCACGCCAGCCCGGTCGCCTCCTAGTTACAGTGATGCCGGGGCCCCGCCCTCCCGCCGCTTGCTGGGGGCACTGGGGAGCCATCACAGGGAGACCTGGGTGTCCTTTTCCAGGGCGGCGCCAAAAGACATCGCAGAGCCAGGGTTCGGAAGGCAGGGTGAAGCCAGCCGCCTGCAGCATTCCCTGGTCGTGAGGCCTCAAACCAAGCGCTCTCCCGGAGCGACCCTGCTTACCATCCCAGCCTGGGGCGCATCCTGCGCCTTTGCGCCCTGAGGCGCCCTGGAGGCGGCCGCCGGGATGCGCGCCCTCCAGTGCCCGCTGGGCTGGATGCCCCGCAGGCCCACCGGATGCCTGTAGGCAGGGAGCCACGGGAGACAGGCGTGCGGGACACCCCGTGGGAGGGGTGCAGCCAAGCCCTTCGGAAGACAGACACCCTCCCACTTGTCCGCCGGCAGGCGCCTCACGTACCCCACAGCCCCGCCCACCCCGAAGGGCACCCACGTACACACGCACACTCTGGGGCACGCACGCAGAGACTTGGAGGGCGAAACACACCCTGGGAGAGAGACGGAGAGAGACGGAGAAGCAGGACAGAAAAAATGAGAAGACGTGACAGTGGGTCCCACACATAGATACCGAGAGAAAAAGAGACGCAGCGCGGAGAGAAAAAGGCAGAGAGATACGGAGAGACAGGAAAGAGGGAGACTTCGAGCTGCCGGGTTCAAAGGGAGACGCCTGGGCGCCGCCGGCACAAACTGGGAGGGTTGACGCGGGGACAGTTCCCGAGTCTTCCCACATCTTCCCAAAGGATGATCCCAACCCGCTCCGTGGGCTGGAGGGGAAGGCCGGAAGCCAGCAAGAAGCTGCCCTCCCCTGCGCGGCCTGCAGCCCCAAGACTCACCGGGTCCGCCGTCCACGCCAGGCGCTTAGATCCCAAGAGGTCCGGCCTCTCCGGGGGTTGTGAGACCTCGGAGGTCGTCGTCGCTGGCGCCGATCGAGGATCTGGCACCCCCAGAGACATCCTGGGACGCGGCGGTCTTTCCAAGGAGGAACGGGGGCGGCTCTAGGGGTTCCCAAGGCAGCCCCGCTTCTGCGTTTCTCAGGCTGCCTGGGAAAATCCCTTGAGCGCTGGCGAATCAGGAGCCTTCCGTCGCTTGGCGGGGGTGCCGGGGGTAAAAAAACGGTCGCAGGGTATTGTCGCTCCGCGAGACCCCCGCGAGCCCCCCCTCCCCAGCCTCCCGCGAGGAGCCGCGGGCGCCTCCGAGTTCCAGTGATGCGGTGTCCCTGCCCTCCCGCTGCGTCCGGGGGCAGTGCGGAGCTAACGAGGGGGAGGCCTGGGTGTCCTGCCCCACGGCGACGCCAAAAGGAGTGGCAGAGCCGGAGTTGAAAAGCCAGGGCGCAACCAGCAGATGGCGCCCTCGTGGGCGCGGCCGGCCTCCCTTCCAAGGGCTCCCCAGGAGCCACCCTGCTTAGCTTCCCAGCCCCTGGGGCTTCCTGCGCCTGCGCGCCACGAAGCGCCCTGCCGGCGCTGGCGCCCACGGCGCCTTCAAGAGCCTGCTGGCTGGAGTGCCCAACAGGGCCCCCGGGGGCCTGTCAGCGGGGCGCCTGGAGAGACAGGCGTGCGGGACCTCCCGTGAGAGAGTGGAAGACGAGCCCTTGGGAACACAGACACCCTCCCACTGGTCAGCCGGCAGCCGGATCACCTACCCCGCAGCCACCCCCACCCCGAAAGGCACACACGTACACACGCACGCTCCCGGGCACGCACGCACGCAGAGACTTGGAGGGCGAAATACCGGAGAGACGGAGGAGAGAGACAGGCAGAAAAAAGAGAGCGGAAGGGAGACATAATCCAGAAAGAGCGCGGCAAAGAAGGCGAGCCGAGCAGAAGGAAGGTTGCCCGGGCACTCGAGTCTTCAAAGAGATCCGGCTCCTCCGCAGCCCAACTGAAGGTTCCTGGTGCATTCCCAGTCTTCCCAAGACCCACAGCTCGCCGAGCCAGGCCTAGCTCCAGGACGCCTCCCGCGTGGCCTGGGTCGTCGGCCCGCCCCCCACGCAGGCGCTAGACCCGGACGTCCTTCCAGGGGGACTGGGGGTGGGCCGGGCCAGGGATGGCTGCGCCCAGCCTCCGGGACTGCGGCTTTCCAATGGGTTGAATCTCTGGGTCAAGGGTCCGGCTGGGCCCAGCCGCCGGTATCCCGGACCTCTCCCCGGGACCGGCCCTCCAGCGTGAGGGGCGGGGTGGGACGAGGCGGGGCCCGCCCTCCCGCCCCGCGGGCCCTCCAGCCTCACACAGCCCGGTGTTTTCAGGGCGGCCCGCCCTCCGCCGTTCGGGCAGGGAGCCACCGAGACCTGGGTGCCTTTTCCAGGCGGCCCAAAAGCACCGACATCGAGCGGGGAACCGCGCCTGCGCCCTGGCGTGAGGCCACCAAGCGCCCCCAGGCCCTGCTCATCCCGCGGCCACCTGCCTTTGGCGGGGCCGGAGGCGGCGTGCGGCCCCCGTGCCGGGGCGAGCCCCGAGGCCCCCATGCCGGGCAGGGCCACGAACAGCCGCACCCCGAGGCAGCCAAGCCCTCGGGCAGCACCCCACTTGCGGCGCACACCCCAAGCGCCCACCGAAGGACCCACGAAAGAACTCTGGCCCACCAGAACTGGAGGGGAAACGCACCCGAGAGAAGGAGAGAACGGAGAGACAGAAAAAGAGACTGACGGGTCCAAAGAACGGGGCGCCCGGGAAAAAAGGAGGGTACGGGGACAGAAAGCTTCGACTCCCAAAGGAGACCCGCGCCGCGGCCAAAGGAGGGAGCGGAAGTTCCCAGCTCCCCACCCCAAGATACCCCCCCCCGGGGCTGGAGGGAAGGCCGGCCCAGAGTGCTCCCGCGCGCTGCCCAAGATCCCCCGCCGTCCACGCGGCGCTTTCCAGAGGCCGGCCTCTCGGGGTTCCCGAGGCGCCGCTGCGCGTCAGGTCGACCCCGAGCCTGGGCGGGCTTCCGGGCGGGGGGGTCGGGGTCAAGCGGTCGCGTTTCCCCCGGGAACCCCCTCGAGCCTTCCGCGTGGCGGGCCGGGGTAAAAACGGTCGCGGATGACCCCCGGAGCCCCCCCCCCCCGGCGCCGAGTCAGGGGGCCGCCCCCCCTGCTTCCGGGGGCAGTGCGGAGCTGACGAGGGGGAGGCCTGGGTGTCCTGCCCCACGGCGACGCCAAAAGGAGTGGCAGAGCCGGAGTTGAAAAGCCAGGGCGCAACCAGCAGATGGCGCCCTCGTGGGCGCGGCCGGCCTCCCTTCCAAGGGCTCCCCAGGAGCGACCCTGCTTAGCTTCCCAGCCCCTGGGGCTTCCTGCGCCTGCGCGCCACGAAGCGCCCTGCCGGCGCTGGCGCCCACGGCGCCTTCAAGAGCCTGCTGGCTGGAGTGCCCAACAGGGCCCCGGGGGCCTGTCAGCGGGGCGCCTGGAGAGACAGGCGTGCGGGACCTCCCGTGAGAGAGTGGAAGACGAGCCCTTGGGAACACAGACACCCTCCCACTGGTCAGCCGGCAGCCGGATCACCTACCCCACAGCCACCCCCACCCCGAAAGGCACACACGTACACACGCACGCTCCCGGGCACGCACGCACGCAGAGACTTGGAGGGCGAAATAGCGCCTGGGAGAGAGACGGAGAGAGACGGAGCAGCAGGACAGAAAAAATGAGAAGACGTGACAGGGGCTCAGACACACATAAATACCAAGAGAAAAGAGACGCAGCGCAGAGAGAAACAGGCAGCAAAGACACAGAGAGGCAGGAAAGCGGGAGACAGTGTTTGGGGGTCCCAGGGCCACTCGGAGCTGCCGGGTTCAAAGGGAGATGCCTGGGCTCCTCCGCCAGCACCAACTGGAAGGGTTGACCTGGTGACACTTCCCAAGTCTTCCCAAAGGATGATCCCAACACGCTCAGCGTGCGGGAGGCCAAGGCCTGAAGCCTCCAGTGAGCTGCCATCCCCTGCGTGGCCTGCGGTCCCAAGACTCACAGGCTCCGCCCCCCACGCCAGGCGCTTAGATCCACAGAGATCCGTCCTATCCAGCGGTCGTGTGACCCTGGGGGTCGTCGGCGCCGGCGCCGATCGTGGATAGGCTGCGCCCAGAGCCCTCGCGGGACGTGGCGGCCTTTCCAAGGAGGGAGTGGGGGGTTGGGAATCTCTGGGGATTTCCAAGGGAGCTCCGCGTCTGCGAGGCCCAGCCTGCCGGGGTACTCCCGTGACCTCTCCCCGGGAATCCGGACCATCAGTCTCATGGGCGGTGAGGGGGGGTCGGGGGGGCGTGGGGGGACGAGGCGGCTTGGTAATCCACCGCACGGTATTGTTTGCTCCCCGGGACACCCCGCGGGCCCCTCCCAGCCTCCAGCACGCCAGCCCGGTCGCCTCCTAGTTACAGTGATGCCGGGGCCCCGCCCTCCCGCCGCTTGCTGGGGGCACTGGGGAGCCATCACAGGGAGACCTGGGTGTCCTTTTCCAGGGCGGCGCCAAAAGACATCGCAGAGCCAGGGTTCGGAAGGCAGGGTGAAGCCAGCCGCCTGCAGCATTCCCTGGTCGTGAGGCCTCAAAACCAAGCGCTCTCCCGGAGCGACCCTGCTTACCATCCCAGCCTGGGGCGCATCCTGCGCCTTTGCGCCCTGAGGCGCCCTGGAGGCGGCCGCCGGGATGCGCGCCCTCCAGTGCCCGCTGGGCTGCATGCCCCGCAGGCCCACCGGATGCCTGTAGGCAGGGAGCCACGGGAGACAGGCGTGCGGGGCACCCCGTGGGAGGGGTGCAGCCAAGCCCTTCGGAAGACAGACACCCTCCCACTTGTCCGCCGGCAGGCGCCTCACGTACCCCACAGCCCCGCCCACCCCGAAGGGCACCCACGTACACACGCACACTCTGGGGCACGCACGCAGAGACTTGGAGGGCGAAACGCACCCTGGGAGAGAGACGGAGAGAGACGGAGAAGCAGGACAGAAAAAATGAGAAGACGTGACAGTGGGTCCCACACATAGATACCGAGAGAAAAGAGACGCAGCGCGGAGAGAAAAAGGCAGAGAGATACGGAGAGACAGGAAAGAGGGAGACTTCGAGCTGCCGGGTTCAAAGGGAGACGCCTGGGCGCCGCCGGCACAAACTGGAAGGGTTGACGCGGGGACAGTTCCCAAGTCTTCCCACATCTTCCCAAAGGATGATCCCAACCCGCTCCGTGGGCTGGAGGGGAAGGCCGGAAGCCAGCAAGAAGCTGCCCTCCCCTGCGCGGCCTGCAGCCCCAAGACTCACCGGGTCCGCCGTCCACGCCAGGCGCTTAGATCCCAAGAGGTCCGGCCTCTCCGGGGTTGTGAGACCTCGGAGGTCGTCGTCGCTGGCGCCGATCGAGGATCGGGCACCCCCAGAGACATCCTGGGACGCGGCGGTCTTTCCAAGGAGGAACGGGGGCGGCTCTAGGGGTTCCCAAGGCAGCCCCGCTTCTGCGTTTCTCAGGCTGCCTGGGAAAATCCCTTGAGCGCTGGGCGAATCAGGAGCCTTCCGTCGCTTGGCGGGGGGGGGGTGCCGGGGGTAAAAAAACGGTCGCAGGGTATTGTCGCTCCGCGAGACCCCCGCGAGCCCCTCCCAGCCTCCCGCGAGGAGCCGCGGGCGCCTCCGAGTTCCAGTGATGCGGTGTCCCTGCCCTCCCGCTGCTTCCGGGGGCAGTGCGGAGCTAACGAGGGGGAGGCCTGGGTGTCCTGCCCCACGGCGACGCCAAAAGGAGTGGCAGAGCCGGAGTTGAAAAGCCAGGGCGCAACCAGCAGATGGCGCCCTCGTGGGCGCGGCCGGCCTCCCTTCCAAGGGCTCCCCAGGAGCGACCCTGCTTAGCTTCCCAGCCCCTGGGGCTTCCTGCGCCTGCGCGCCACGAAGCGCCCTGCCGGCGCTGGCGCCGACGGCGCCTTCAAGAGCCTGCTGGCTGGAGTGCCCAACAGGGCCCCCCGGGGCCTGTCAGCGGGGCGCCTGGAGAGACAGGCGTGCGGGACCTCCCGTGAGAGAGTGGAAGACGAGCCCTTGGGAACACAGACACCCTCCCACTGGTCAGCCGGCAGCCGGATCACCTACCCCACAGCCACCCCCACCCCGAAAGGCACACACGTACACACGCACGCTCCCGGGCACGCACGCACGCAGAGACTTGGAGGGCGAAATAGAGCCTGGGAGAGAGACGGAGAGAGACGGAGCAGCAGGACAGAAAAAATGAGAAGACGTGACAGGGGCTCAGACACACATAAATACCAAGAGAAAAAGAGACGCAGCGCAGAGAGAAACAGGCAGAAAGACACAGAGAGGCAGGAAAGAGGGAGACAGTGTTTGGGGGTCCCAGGGCCACTCGGAGCTGCCGGGTTCAAAGGGAGATGCCTGGGCTCCTCCGCCAGCACCAACTGGAAGGGTTGACCTGGTGACACTTCCCAAGTCTTCCCAAAGGATGATCCCAACACGCTCAGCGTGCGGGAGGCCAAGGCCTGAAGCCTCCAGTGAGCTGCCATCCCCTGCGTGGCCTGCGGTCCCAAGACTCACAGGCTCCGCCCCCCACGCCAGGCGCTTAGATCCCAGAGATCCGTCCTATCCAGCGGTCGTGTGACCCTGGGGGTCGTCGGCGCCGGCGCCGATCGTGGATAGGCTGCGCCCAGAGCCCTCGCGGGACGTGGCGGCCTTTCCAAGGAGGGAGTGGGGGGTTGGGAATCTCTGGGGATTTCCAAGGGAGCTCCGCGTCTGCGACGCCCAGCCTGCCGGGGTACTCCCGTGACCTCTCCCCGGGAATCCGGACCATCAGTCTCATGGGCGGTGAGGGGGGGTCGGGGGGGCGTGGGGGGACGAGGCGGCTTGGTAATCCACCGCACGGTATTGTTTGCTCCCCGGGACACCCCGCGGGCCCCTCCCAGCCTCCAGCACGCCAGCCCGGTCGCCTCCTAGTTACAGTGATGCCGGGGCCCCGCCCTCCCGCCGCTTGCTGGGGGCACTGGGGAGCCATCACAGGGAGACCTGGGTGTCCTTTTCCAGGGCGGCGCCAAAAGACATCGCAGAGCCAGGGTTCGGAAGGCAGGGTGAAGCCAGCCGCCTGCAGCATTCCCTGGTCGTGAGGCCTCAAAACCAAGCGCTCTCCCGGAGCGACCCTGCTTACCATCCCAGCCTGGGGCGCATCCTGCGCCTTTGCGCCCTGAGGCGCCCTGGAGGCGGCCGCCGGGATGCGCGCCCTCCAGTGCCCGCTGGGCTGCATGCCCCGCAGGCCCACCGGATGCCTGTAGGCAGGGAGCCACGGGAGACAGGCGTGCGGGGCACCCCGTGGGAGGGGTGCAGCCAAGCCCTTCGGAAGACAGACACCCTCCCACTTGTCCGCCGGCAGGCGCCTCACGTACCCCACAGCCCCGCCCACCCCGAAGGGCACCCACGTACACACGCACACTCTGGGGCACGCACGCAGAGACTTGGAGGGCGAAACACACCCTGGGAGAGAGACGGAGAGAGACGGAGAAGCAGGACAGAAAAAATGAGAAGACGTGACAGTGGGTCCCACACATAGATACCGAGAGAAAAGAGACGCAGCGCGGAGAGAAAAAGGCAGAGAGATACGGAGAGACAGGAAAGAGGGAGACTTCGAGCTGCCGGGTTCAAAGGGAGACGCCTGGGCGCCGCCGGCACAAACTGGGAGGGTTGACGCGGGGACAGTTCCCGAGTCTTCCCACATCTTCCCAAAGGATGATCCCAACCCGCTCCGTGGGCTGGAGGGGAAGGCCGGAAGCCAGCAAGAAGCTGCCCTCCCCTGCGCGGCCTGCAGCCCCAAGACTCACCGGGTCCGCCGTCCACGCCAGGCGCTTAGATCCCAAGAGGTCCGGCCTCTCCGGGGGTTGTGAGACCTCGGAGGTCGTCGTCGCTGGCGCCGATCGAGGATCTGGCACCCCCAGAGACATCCTGGGACGCGGCGGTCTTTCCAAGGAGGAACGGGGGCGGCTCTAGGGGTTCCCAAGGCAGCCCCGCTTCTGCGTTTCTCAGGCTGCCTGGGAAAATCCCTTGAGCGCTCGGCGAATCAGGAGCCTTCCGTCGCTTGGCGGGGGCGGGGCGGGGTGCCGGGGGTAAAAAAACGGTCGCAGGGTATTGTCGCTCCGCGAGACCCCCGCGAGCCCCTCCCAGCCTCCCGCGAGGAGCCGCGGGCGCCTCCGAGTTCCAGTGATGCGGTGTCCCTGCCCTCCCGCTGCTTCCGGGGGCAGTGCGGAGCTAACGAGGGGGAGGCCTGGGTGTCCTGCCCCACGGCGACGCCAAAAGGAGTGGCAGAGCCGGAGTTGAAAAGCCAGGGCGCAACCAGCAGATGGCGCCCTCGTGGGCGCGGCCGGCCTCCCTTCCAAGGGCTCCCCAGGAGCGACCCTGCTTAGCTTCCCAGCCCCTGGGGCTTCCTGCGCCTGCGCGCCACGAAGCGCCCTGCCGGCGCTGGCGCCGACGGCGCCTTCAAGAGCCTGCTGGCTGGAGTGCCCAACAGGGCCCCCGGGGGCCTGTCAGCGGGGCGCCTGGAGAGACAGGCGTGCGGGACCTCCCGTGAGAGAGTGGAACACGAGCCCTTGGGAACACAGACACCCTCCCACTGGTCAGCCGGCAGCCGGATCACCTACCCCACAGCCACCCCCACCCCGAAAGGCACACACGTACACACGCACGCTCCCGGGCACGCACGCACGCAGAGACTTGGAGGGCGAAATAGCGCCTGGGAGAGAGACGGAGAGAGACGGAGCAGCAGGACAGAAAAAATGAGAAGACGTGACAGGGGCTCAGACACACATAAATACCAAGAGAAAAGAGACGCAGCGCAGAGAGAAACAGGCAGAAAGACACAGAGAGGCAGGAAAGAGGGAGACAGTGTTTGGGGGTCCCAGGGCCACTCGGAGCTGCCGGGTTCAAAGGGAGATGCCTGGGCTCCTCCGCCAGCACCAACTGGAAGGGTTGACCTGGTGACAGTTCCCAAGTCTTCCCAAAGGATGATCCCAACACGCTCAGCGTGCGGGAGGCCAAGGCCTGAAGCCTCCAGTGAGCTGCCATCCCCTGCGTGGCCTGCGGTCCCAAGACTCACAGGCTCCGCCCCCCACGCCAGGCGCTTAGATCCACAGAGATCCGTCCTATCCAGCGGTCGTGTGACCCTGGGGGTCGTCGGCGCCGGCGCCGATCGTGGATAGGCTGCGCCCAGAGCCCTCGCGGGACGTGGCGGCTTTCCAAGGAGGGAGTGGGGGGTTGGGAATCTCTGGGGATTTCCAAGGGAGCTCCGCGTCTGCGACGCCCAGCCTGCCGGGGTACTCCCGTGACCTCTCCCCGGGAATCCGGACCATCAGTCTCATGGGCGGTGAGGGGGGGTCGGGGGGGCGTGGGGGGACGAGGCGGCTTGGTAATCCACCGCACGGTATTGTTTGCTCCCCGGGACACCCCGCGGGCCCCTCCCAGCCTCCAGCACGCCAGCCCGGTCGCCTCCTAGTTACAGTGATGCCGGGGCCCCGCCCTCCCGCCGCTTGCTGGGGGCACTGGGGAGCCATCACAGGGAGACCTGGGTGTCCTTTTCCAGGGCGGCGCCAAAAGACATCGCAGAGCCAGGGTTCGGAAGGCAGGGTGAAGCCAGCCGCCTGCAGCATTCCCTGGTCGTGAGGCCTCAAGACCAAGCGCTCTCCCGGAGCGACCCTGCTTACCATCCCAGCCTGGGGCGCATCCTGCGCCTTTGCGCCCTGAGGCGCCCTGGAGGCGGCCGCCGGGATGCGCGCCCTCCAGTGCCCGCTGGGCTGGATGCCCCGCAGGCCCACCGGATGCCTGTAGGCAGGGAGCCACGGGAGACAGGCGTGCGGGGCACCCCGTGGGAGGGGTGCAGCCAAGCCCTTCGGAAGACAGACACCCTCCCACTTGTCCGCCGGCAGGCGCCTCACGTACCCCACAGCCCCGCCCACCCCGAAGGGCACCCACGTACACACGCACACTCTGGGGCACGCACGCAGAGACTTGGAGGGCGAAACGCACCCTGGGAGAGAGACGGAGAGAGACGGAGAAGCAGGACAGAAAAATGAGAAGACGTGACAGTGGGTCCCACACATAGATACCGAGAGGAAAAGAGACGCAGCGCGGAGAGAAAAAGGCAGAGAGATACGGAGAGACAGGAAAGAGGGAGACTTCGAGCTGCCGGGTTCAAAGGGAGACGCCTGGGCGCCGCCGGCACAAACTGGGAGGGTTGACGCGGGGACAGTTCCCGAGTCTTCCCACATCTTCCCAAAGGATGATCCCAACCCGCTCCGTGGGCTGGAGGGGAAGGCCGGAAGCCAGCAAGAAGCTGCCCTCCCCTGCGCGGCCTGCAGCCCCAAGACTCACCGGGTCCGCCGTCCACGCCAGGCGCTTAGATCCCAAGAGGTCCGGCCTCTCCGGGGTTGTGAGACCTCGGAGGTCGTCGTCGCTGGCGCCGATCGAGGATCTGGCACCCCCAGAGACATCCTGGGACGCGGCGGTCTTTCCAAGGAGGAACGGGGGCGGCTCTAGGGGTTCCCAAGGCAGCCCCGCTTCTGCGTTTCTCAGGCTGCCTGGGAAAATCCCTTGAGCGCTCGGCGAATCAGGAGCCTTCCGTCGCTTGGCGGGGGGGGGGCGGGGGTGCCGGGGGTAAAAAAAACGGTCGCAGGGTATTGTCGCTCCGCGAGACCCCCGCGAGCCCCTCCCAGCCTCCCGCGAGGAGCCGCGGGCGCCTCCGAGTTCCAGTGATGCGGTGTCCCTGCCCTCCCGCTGCTTCCGGGGGCAGTGCGGAGCTAACGAGGGGGAGGCCTGGGTGTCCTGCCCCACGGCGACGCCAAAAGGAGTGGCAGAGCCGGAGTTGAAAAGCCAGGGCGCAACCAGCAGATGGCGCCCTCGTGGGCGCGGCCGGCCTCCCTTCCAAGGGCTCCCCAGGAGCGACCCTGCTTAGCTTCCCAGCCCCTGGGGCTTCCTGCGCCTGCGCGCCACGAAGCGCCCTGCCGGCGCTGGCGCCGACGGCGCCTTCAAGAGCCTGCTGGCTGGAGTGCCCAACAGGGCCCCCGGGGGCCTGTCAGCGGGGCGCCTGGAGAGACAGGCGTGCGGGACCTCCCGTGAGAGAGTGGAAGACGAGCCCTTGGGAACACAGACACCCTCCCACTGGTCAGCCGGCAGCCGGATCACCTACCCCACAGCCACCCCCACCCCGAAAGGCACACACGTACACACGCACGCTCCCGGGCACGCACGCACGCAGAGACTTGGAGGGCGAAATAGAGCCTGGGAGAGAGACGGAGAGAGACGGAGCAGCAGGACAGAAAAAATGAGAAGACGTGACAGGGGCTCAGACACACATAAATACCAAGAGAAAAGAGACGCAGCGCAGAGAGAAACAGGCAGAAAGACACAGAGAGGCAGGAAAGAGGGAGACAGTGTTTGGGGGTCCCAGGGCCACTCGGAGCTGCCGGGTTCAAAGGGAGATGCCTGGGCTCCTCCGCCAGCACCAACTGGAAGGGTTGACCTGGTGACAGTTCCCAAGTCTTCCCAAAGGATGATCCCAACACGCTCAGCGTGCGGGAGGCCAAGGCCTGAAGCCTCCAGTGAGCTGCCATCCCCTGCGTGGCCTGCGGTCCCAAGACTCACAGGCTCCGCCCCCCACGCCAGGCGCTTAGATCCACAGAGATCCGTCCTATCCAGCGGTCGTGTGACCCTGGGGGTCGTCGGCGCCGGCGCCGATCGTGGATAGGCTGCGCCCAGAGCCCTCGCGGGACGTGGCGGCTTTCCAAGG
Organism: Cephalopachus bancanus; assembly: GCA_027257055.1. Lineage (NCBI taxonomy): Eukaryota > Metazoa > Chordata > Mammalia > Primates > Tarsiidae > Cephalopachus > Cephalopachus bancanus. Next base: position 32,843 of record JAPVLO010002089.1, read on the forward strand.
AGGGAGTGGGGGGTTGGGAATCTCTGGGGATTTCCAAGGGAGCTCCGCGTCTGCGACGCCCAGCCTGCCGGGGTACTCCCGTGACCTCTCCCCGGGAATCCGGACCATCAGTCTCATGGGCGGTGAGGGGGGGTCGGGGGGGCGTGGGGGGACGAGGCGGCTTGGTAATCCACCGCACGGTATTGTTTGCTCCCCGGGACACCCCGCGGGCCCCTCCCAGCCTCCAGCACGCCAGCCCGGTCGCCTCCTAGTTACAGTGATGCCGGGGCCCCGCCCTCCCGCCGCTTGCTGGGGGCACTGGGGAGCCATCACAGGGAGACCTGGGTGTCCTTTTCCAGGGCGGCGCCAAAAGACATCGCAGAGCCAGGGTTCGGAAGGCAGGGTGAAGCCAGCCGCCTGCAGCATTCCCTGGTCGTGAGGCCTCAAACCAAGCGCTCTCCCGGAGCGACCCTGCTTACCATCCCAGCCTGGGGCGCATCCTGCGCCTTTGCGCCCTGAGGCGCCCTGGAGGCGGCCGCCGGGATGCGCGCCCTCCAGTGCCCGCTGGGCTGGATGCCCCGCAGGCCCACCGGATGCCTGTAGGCAGGGAGCCACGGGAGACAGGCGTGCGGGACACCCCGTGGGAGGGGTGCAGCCAAGCCCTTCGGAAGACAGACACCCTCCCACTTGTCCGCCGGCAGGCGCCTCACGTACCCCACAGCCCCGCCCACCCCGAAGGGCACCCACGTACACACGCACACTCTGGGGCACGCACGCAGAGACTTGGAGGGCGAAACGCACCCTGGGAGAGAGACGGAGAGAGACGGAGAAGCAGGACAGAAGAAATGAGAAGACGTGACAGTGGGTCCCACACATAGATACCGAGAGAAAAAGAGACGCAGCGCGGAGAGAAAAAGGCAGAGAGATACGGAGAGACAGGAAAGAGGGAGACTTCGAGCTGCCGGGTTCAAAGGGAGACGCCTGGGCGCCGCCGGCACAAACTGGAAGGGTGACGCGGGGACAGTTCCCGAGTCTTCCCACATCTTCCCAAAGGATGATCCCAACCCGCTCCGTGGGCTGGAGGGGAAGGCCGGAAGCCAGCAAGAAGCTGCCCTCCCCTGCGCGGCCTGCAGCCCCAAGACTCACCGGGTCCGCCGTCCACGCCAGGCGCTTAGATCCCAAGAGGTCCGGCCTCTCCGGGGTTGTGAGACCTCGGAGGTCGTCGTCGCTGGCGCCGATCGAGGATCGGGCACCCCCAGAGACATCCTGGGACGCGGCGGTCTTTCCAAGGAGGAACGGGGGCGGCTCTAGGGGTTCCCAAGGCAGCCCCGCTTCTGCGTTTCTCAGGCTGCCTGGGAAAATCCCTTGAGCGCTCGGCGAATCAGGAGCCTTCCGTCGCTTGGCGGGGGGGGGGGGTGCCGGGGGTAAAAAAACGGTCGCAGGGTATTGTCCCCGCGAGCCCCCCCCCCCAGCCTCCCGCGAGGAGCCGCGGGCGCCTCCGAGTTCCAGTGATGCGGTGTCCCTGCCCTCCCGCTGCTTCCGGGGGCAGTGCGGAGCTGACGAGGGGGAGGCCTGGGTGTCCTGCCCCACGGCGACGCCAAAAGGAGTGGCAGAGCCGGAGTTGAAAAGCCAGGGCGCAACCAGCAGATGGCGCCCTCGTGGGCGCGGCCGGCCTCCCTTCCAAGGGCTCCCCAGGAGCGACCCTGCTTAGCTTCCCAGCCCCTGGGGCTTCCTGCGCCTGCGCGCCACGAAGCGCCCTGCCGGCGCTGGCGCCGACGGCGCCTTCAAGAGCCTGCTGGCTGGAGTGCCCAACAGGGCCCCCGGGGGCCTGTCAGCGGGGCGCCTGGAGAGACAGGCGTGCGGGAGCTCCCGTGAGAGAGTGGAACACGAGCCCTTGGGAACACAGACACCCTCCCACTGGTCAGCCGGCAGCCGGATCACCTACCCCACAGCCACCCCCACCCCGAAAGGCACACACGTACACACGCACGCTCCCGGGCACGCACGCACGCAGAGACTTGGAGGGCGAAATAGCGCCTGGGAGAGAGACGGAGAGAGACGGAGCAGCAGGACAGAAAAAATGAGAAGACGTGACAGGGGCTCAGACACACATAAATACCAAGAGAAAAGAGACGCAGCGCAGAGAGAAACAGGCAGAAAGACACAGAGAGGCAGGAAAGAGGGAGACAGTGTTTGGGGGTCCCAGGGCCACTCGGAGCTGCCGGGTTCAAAGGGAGATGCCTGGGCTCCTCCGCCAGCACCAACTGGAAGGGTTGACCTGGTGACAGTTCCCAAGTCTTCCCAAAGGATGATCCCAACACGCTCAGCGTGCGGGAGGCCAAGGCCTGAAGCCTCCAGTGAGCTGCCATCCCCTGCGTGGCCTGCGGTCCCAAGACTCACAGGCTCCGCCCCCCACGCCAGGCGCTTAGATCCACAGAGATCCGTCCTATCCAGCGGTCGTGTGACCCTGGGGGTCGTCGGCGCCGGCGCCGATCGTGGATAGGCTGCGCCCAGAGCCCTCGCGGGACGTGGCGGCGTTTCCAAGGAGGGAGTGGGGGGTTGGGAATCTCTGGGGATTTCCAAGGGAGCTCCGCGTCTGCGAGGCCCAGCCTGCCGGGGTACTCCCGTGACCTCTCCCCGGGAATCCGGACCATCAGTCTCATGGGCGGTGAGGGGGGGTCGGGGGGGCGTGGGGGGACGAGGCGGCTTGGTAATCCACCGCACGGTATTGTTTGCTCCCCGGGACACCCCGCGGGCCCCTCCCAGCCTCCAGCACGCCAGCCCGGTCGCCTCCTAGTTACAGTGATGCCGGGGCCCCGCCCTCCCGCCGCTTGCTGGGGGCACTGGGGAGCCATCACAGGGAGACCTGGGTGTCCTTTTCCAGGGCGGCGCCAAAAGACATCGCAGAGCCAGGGTTCGGAAGGCAGGGTGAAGCCAGCCGCCTGCAGCATTCCCTGGTCGTGAGGCCTCAAACCAAGCGCTCTCCCGGAGCGACCCTGCTTACCATCCCAGCCTGGGGCGCATCCTGCGCCTTTGCGCCCTGAGGCGCCCTGGAGGCGGCCGCCGGGATGCGCGCCCTCCAGTGCCCGCTGGGCTGGATGCCCCGCAGGCCCACCGGATGCCTGTAGGCAGGGAGCCACGGGAGACAGGCGTGCGGGACACCCCGTGGGAGGGGTGCAGCCAAGCCCTTCGGAAGACAGACACCCTCCCACTTGTCCGCCGGCAGGCGCCTCACGTACCCCACAGCCCCGCCCACCCCGAAGGGCACCCACGTACACACGCACACTCTGGGGCACGCACGCAGAGACTTGGAGGGCGAAACGCACCCTGGGAGAGAGACGGAGAGAGACGGAGAAGCAGGACAGAAAAAATGAGAAGACGTGACAGTGGGTCCCACACATAGATACCGAGAGAAAAAGAGACGCAGCGCGGAGAGAAAAAGGCAGAGAGATACGGAGAGACAGGAAAGAGGGAGACTTCGAGCTGCCGGGTTCAAAGGGAGACGCCTGGGCGCCGCCGGCACAAACTGGAAAGGGGTGACGCGGGGACAGTTCCCAAGTCTTCCCACATCTTCCCAAAGGATGATCCCAACCCGCTCCGTGGGCTGGAGGGGAAGGCCGGAAGCCAGCAAGAAGCTGCCCTCCCCTGCGCGGCCTGCAGCCCCAAGACTCACCGGGTCCGCCGTCCACGCCAGGCGCTTAGATCCCAAGAGGTCCGGCCTCTCCGGGGCTTGTGAGACCTCGGAGGTCGTCGTCGCTGGCGCCGATCGAGGATCGGGCACCCCCAGAGACATCCTGGGACGCGGCGGTCTTTCCAAGGAGGAACGGGGGCGGCTCTAGGGGTTCCCAAGGCAGCCCCGCTTCTGCGTTTCTCAGGCTGCCTGGGAAAATCCCTTGAGCGCTCGGCGAATCAGGAGCCTTCCGTCGCTTGGGGCGGGGGGGTGCCGGGGGTAAAAAAACGGTCGCAGGGTATTGTCGCTCCGCGAGACCCCCGCGAGCCCCCCCCCCCAGCCTCCCGCGAGGAGCCGCGGGCGCCTCCGAGTTCCAGTGATGCGGTGTCCCTGCCCTCCCGCTGCTTCCGGGGGCAGTGCGGAGCTAACGAGGGGGAGGCCTGGGTGTCCTGCCCCACGGCGACGCCAAAAGGAGTGGCAGAGCCGGAGTTGAAAAGCCAGGGCGCAACCAGCAGATGGCGCCCTCGTGGGCGCGGCCGGCCTCCCTTCCAAGGGCTCCCCAGGAGCGACCCTGCTTAGCTTCCCAGCCCCTGGGGCTTCCTGCGCCTGCGCGCCACGAAGCGCCCTGCCGGCGCTGGCGCCGACGGCGCCTTCAAGAGCCTGCTGGCTGGAGTGCCCAACAGGGCCCCCGGGGCCTGTCAGCGGGGCGCCTGGAGAGACAGGCGTGCGGGACCTCCCGTGAGAGAGTGGAAGACGAGCCCTTGGGAACACAGACACCCTCCCACTGGTCAGCCGGCAGCCGGATCACCTACCCCACAGCCACCCCCACCCCGAAAGGCACACACGTACACACGCACGCTCCCGGGCACGCACGCACGCAGAGACTTGGAGGGCGAAATAGAGCCTGGGAGAGAGACGGAGAGAGACGGAGCAGCAGGACAGAAAAAATGAGAAGACGTGACAGGGGCTCAGACACACATAAATACCAAGAGAAAAAGAGACGCAGCGCAGAGAGAAACAGGCAGAAAGACACAGAGAGGCAGGAAAGAGGGAGACAGTGTTTGGGGGTCCCAGGGCCACTCGGAGCTGCCGGGTTCAAAGGGAGATGCCTGGGCTCCTCCGCCAGCACCAACTGGAAGGGTTGACCTGGTGACAGTTCCCAAGTCTTCCCAAAGGATGATCCCAACACGCTCAGCGTGCGGGAGGCCAAGGCCTGAAGCCTCCAGTGAGCTGCCATCCCCTGCGTGGCCTGCGGTCCCAAGACTCACAGGCTCCGCCCCCCACGCCAGGCGCTTAGATCCACAGAGATCCGTCCTATCCAGCGGTCGTGTGACCCTGGGGGTCGTCGGCGCCGGCGCCGATCGTGGATAGGCTGCGCCCAGAGCCCTCGCGGGACGTGGCGGCTTTCCAAGGAGGGAGTGGGGGGTTGGGAATCTCTGGGGATTTCCAAGGGAGCTCCGCGTCTGCGACGCCCAGCCTGCCGGGGTACTCCCGTGACCTCTCCCCGGGAATCCGGACCATCAGTCTCATGGGCGGTGAGGGGGGGTCGGGGGGGCGTGGGGGGACGAGGCGGCTTGGTAATCCACCGCACGGTATTGTTTGCTCCCCGGGACACCCCGCGGGCCCCTCCCAGCCTCCAGCACGCCAGCCCGGTCGCCTCCTAGTTACAGTGATGCCGGGGCCCCGCCCTCCCGCCGCTTGCTGGGGGCACTGGGGAGCCATCACAGGGAGACCTGGGTGTCCTTTTCCAGGGCGGCGCCAAAAGACATCGCAGAGCCAGGGTTCGGAAGGCAGGGTGAAGCCAGCCGCCTGCAGCATTCCCTGGTCGTGAGGCCTCAAACCAAGCGCTCTCCCGGAGCGACCCTGCTTACCATCCCAGCCTGGGGCGCATCCTGCGCCTTTGCGCCCTGAGGCGCCCTGGAGGCGGCCGCCGGGATGCGCGCCCTCCAGTGCCCGCTGGGCTGGATGCCCCGCAGGCCCACCGGATGCCTGTAGGCAGGGAGCCACGGGAGACAGGCGTGCGGGACACCCCGTGGGAGGGGTGCAGCCAAGCCCTTCGGAAGACAGACACCCTCCCACTTGTCCGCCGGCAGGCGCCTCACGTACCCCACAGCCCCGCCCACCCCGAAGGGCACCCACGTACACACGCACACTCTGGGGCACGCACGCAGAGACTTGGAGGGCGAAACACACCCTGGGAGAGAGACGGAGAGAGACGGAGAAGCAGGACAGAAAAATGAGAAGACGTGACAGTGGGTCCCACACATAGATACCGAGAGAAAAAGAGACGCAGCGCGGAGAGAAAAAGGCAGAGAGATACGGAGAGACAGGAAAGAGGGAGACTTCGAGCTGCCGGGTTCAAAGGGAGACGCCTGGGCGCCGCCGGCACAAACTGGGAGGGTTGACGCGGGGACAGTTCCCGAGTCTTCCCACATCTTCCCAAAGGATGATCCCAACCCGCTCCGTGGGCTGGAGGGGAAGGCCGGAAGCCAGCAAGAAGCTGCCCTCCCCTGCGCGGCCTGCAGCCCCAAGACTCACCGGGTCCGCCGTCCACGCCAGGCGCTTAGATCCCAAGAGGTCCGGCCTCTCCGGGGTTGTGAGACCTCGGAGGTCGTCGTCGCTGGCGCCGATCGAGGATCTGGCACCCCCAGAGACATCCTGGGACGCGGCGGTCTTTCCAAGGAGGAACGGGGGCGGCTCTAGGGGTTCCCAAGGCAGCCCCGCTTCTGCGTTTCTCAGGCTGCCTGGGAAAATCCCTTGAGCGCTCGGCGAATCAGGAGCCTTCCGTCGCTTGGCGGGGGGGGGGCGGGGGTGCCGGGGGTAAAAAAACGGTCGCAGGGTATTGTCGCTCCGCGAGACCCCCGCGAGCCCCCCCCCCCCAGCCTCCCGCGAGGAGCCGCGGGCGCCTCCGAGTTCCAGTGATGCGGTGTCCCTGCCCTCCCGCTGCTTCCGGGGGCAGTGCGGAGCTAACGAGGGGGAGGCCTGGGTGTCCTGCCCCACGGCGACGCCAAAAGGAGTGGCAGAGCCGGAGTTGAAAAGCCAGGGCGCAACCAGCAGATGGCGCCCTCGTGGGCGCGGCCGGCCTCCCTTCCAAGGGCTCCCCAGGAGCGACCCTGCTTAGCTTCCCAGCCCCTGGGGCTTCCTGCGCCTGCGCGCCACGAAGCGCCCTGCCGGCGCTGGCGCCGACGGCGCCTTCAAGAGCCTGCTGGCTGGAGTGCCCAACAGGGCCCCCGGGGGCCTGTCAGCGGGGCGCCTGGAGAGACAGGCGTGCGGGAGCTCCCGTGAGAGAGTGGAACACGAGCCCTTGGGAACACAGACACCCTCCCACTGGTCAGCCGGCAGCCGGATCACCTACCCCACAGCCACCCCCACCCCGAAAGGCACACACGTACACACGCACGCTCCCGGGCACGCACGCACGCAGAGACTTGGAGGGCGAAATAGCGCCTGGGAGAGAGACGGAGAGAGACGGAGCAGCAGGACAGAAAAAATGAGAAGACGTGACAGGGGCTCAGACACACATAAATACCAAGAGAAAAAAAGACGCAGCGCAGAGAGAAACAGGCAGAAAGACACAGAGAGGCAGGAAAGAGGGAGACAGTGTTTGGGGGTCCCAGGGCCACTCGGAGCTGCCGGGTTCAAAGGGAGATGCCTGGGCTCCTCCGCCAGCACCAACTGGAAGGGTTGACCTGGTGACAGTTCCCAAGTCTTCCCAAAGGATGATCCCAACACGCTCAGCGTGCGGGAGGCCAAGGCCTGAAGCCTCCAGTGAGCTGCCATCCCCTGCGTGGCCTGCGGTCCCAAGACTCACAGGCTCCGCCCCCCACGCCAGGCGCTTAGATCCACAGAGATCCGTCCTATCCAGCGGTCGTGTGACCCTGGGGGTCGTCGGCGCCGGCGCCGATCGTGGATAGGCTGCGCCCAGAGCCCTCGCGGGACGTGGCGGCGTTTCCAAGGAGGGAGTGGGGGGTTGGGAATCTCTGGGGATTTCCAAGGGAGCTCCGCGTCTGCGAGGCCCAGCCTGCCGGGGTACTCCCGTGACCTCTCCCCGGGAATCCGGACCATCAGTCTCATGGGCGGTGAGGGGGGGTCGGGGGGGCGTGGGGGGACGAGGCGGCTTGGTAATCCACCGCACGGTATTGTTTGCTCCCCGGGACACCCCGCGGGCCCCTCCCAGCCTCCAGCACGCCAGCCCGGTCGCCTCCTAGTTACAGTGATGCCGGGGCCCCGCCCTCCCGCCGCTTGCTGGGGGCACTGGGGAGCCATCACAGGGAGACCTGGGTGTCCTTTTCCAGGGCGGCGCCAAAAGACATCGCAGAGCCAGGGTTCGGAAGGCAGGGTGAAGCCAGCCGCCTGCAGCATTCCCTGGTCGTGAGGCCTCAAGACCAAGCGCTCTCCCGGAGCGACCCTGCTTACCATCCCAGCCTGGGGCGCATCCTGCGCCTTTGCGCCCTGAGGCGCCCTGGAGGCGGCCGCCGGGATGCGCGCCCTCCAGTGCCCGCTGGGCTGGATGCCCCGCAGGCCCACCGGATGCCTGTAGGCAGGGAGCCACGGGAGACAGGCGTGCGGGACACCCCGTGGGAGGGGTGCAGCCAAGCCCTTCGGAAGACAGACACCCTCCCACTTGTCCGCCGGCAGGCGCCTCACGTACCCCACAGCCCCGCCCACCCCGAAGGGCACCCACGTACACACGCACACTCTGGGGCACGCACGCAGAGACTTGGAGGGCGAAACGCACCCTGGGAGAGAGACGGAGAGAGACGGAGAAGCAGGACAGAAGAAATGAGAAGACGTGACAGTGGGTCCCACACATAGATACCGAGAGAAAAAGAGACGCAGCGCGGAGAGAAAAAGGCAGAGAGATACGGAGAGACAGGAAAGAGGGAGACTTCGAGCTGCCGGGTTCAAAGGGAGACGCCTGGGCGCCGCCGGCACAAACTGGAAGGGCTGACGCGGGGACAGTTCCCAAGTCTTCCCGCATCTTCCCAAAGGATGATCCCAACCCGCTCCGTGGGCTGGAGGGGAAGGCCGGAAGCCAGCAAGAAGCTGCCCTCCCCTGCGCGGCCTGCAGCCCCAAGACTCACCGGGTCCGCCGTCCACGCCAGGCGCTTAGATCCCAAGAGGTCCGGCCTCTCCGGGGCTTGTGAGACCTCGGAGGTCGTCGTCGCTGGCGCCGATCGAGGATCGGGCACCCCCAGAGACATCCTGGGACGCGGCGGTCTTTCCAAGGAGGAACGGGGGCGGCTCTAGGGGTTCCCAAGGCAGCCCCGCTTCTGCGTTTCTCAGGCTGCCTGGGAAAATCCCTTGAGCGCTCGGCGAATCAGGAGCCTTCCGTCGCTTGGCGGGGGCGGGGGCGGGGGTGCCGGGGGTAAAAAAACGGTCGCAGGGTATTGTCGCTCCGCGAGACCCCCGCGAGCCCCCCCAGCCTCCCGCGAGGAGCCGCGGGCGCCTCCGAGTTCCAGTGATGCGGTGTCCCTGCCCTCCCGCTGCTTCCGGGGGCAGTGCGGAGCTGACGAGGGGGAGGCCTGGGTGTCCTGCCCCACGGCGACGCCAAAAGGAGTGGCAGAGCCGGAGTTGAAAAGCCAGGGCGCAACCAGCAGATGGCGCCCTCGTGGGCGCGGCCGGCCTCCCTTCCAAGGGCTCCCCAGGAGCGACCCTGCTTAGCTTCCCAGCCCCTGGGGCTTCCTGCGCCTGCGCGCCACGAAGCGCCCTGCCGGCGCTGGCGCCGACGGCGCCTTCAAGAGCCTGCTGGCTGGAGTGCCCAACAGGGCCCCCGGGGGCCTGTCAGCGGGGCGCCTGGAGAGACAGGCGTGCGGGAGCTCCCGTGAGAGAGTGGAAGACGAGCCCTTGGGAACACAGACACCCTCCCACTGGTCAGCCGGCAGCCGGATCACCTACCCCACAGCCACCCCCACCCCGAAAGGCACACACGTACACACGCACGCTCCCGGGCACGCACGCACGCAGAGACTTGGAGGGCGAAATAGCGCCTGGGAGAGAGACGGAGAGAGACGGAGCAGCAGGACAGAAAAAATGAGAAGACGTGACAGGGGCTCAGACACACATAAATACCAAGAGAAAAGAGACGCAGCGCAGAGAGAAACAGGCAGAAAGACACAGAGAGGCAGGAAAGAGGGAGACAGTGTTTGGGGGTCCCAGGGCCACTCGGAGCTGCCGGGTTCAAAGGGAGATGCCTGGGCTCCTCCGCCAGCACCAACTGGAAGGGTTGACCTGGTGACAGTTCCCAAGTCTTCCCAAAGGATGATCCCAACACGCTCAGCGTGCGGGAGGCCAAGGCCTGAAGCCTCCAGTGAGCTGCCATCCCCTGCGTGGCCTGCGGTCCCAAGACTCACAGGCTCCGCCCCCCACGCCAGGCGCTTAGATCCACAGAGATCCGTCCTATCCAGCGGTCGTGTGACCCTGGGGGTCGTCGGCGCCGGCGCCGATCGTGGATAGGCTGCGCCCAGAGCCCTCGCGGGACGTGGCGGCGTTTCCAAGGAGGGAGTGGGGGGTTGGGAATCTCTGGGGATTTCCAAGGGAGCTCCGCGTCTGCGAGGCCCAGCCTGCCGGGGTACTCCCGTGACCTCTCCCCGGGAATCCGGACCATCAGTCTCATGGGCGGTGAGGGGGGGTCGGGGGGGCGTGGGGGGACGAGGCGGCTTGGTAATCCACCGCACGGTATTGTTTGCTCCCCGGGACACCCCGCGGGCCCCTCCCAGCCTCCAGCACGCCAGCCCGGTCGCCTCCTAGTTACAGTGATGCCGGGGCCCCGCCCTCCCGCCGCTTGCTGGGGGCACTGGGGAGCCATCACAGGGAGACCTGGGTGTCCTTTTCCAGGGCGGCGCCAAAAGACATCGCAGAGCCAGGGTTCGGAAGGCAGGGTGAAGCCAGCCGCCTGCAGCATTCCCTGGTCGTGAGGCCTCAAGACCAAGCGCTCTCCCGGAGCGACCCTGCTTACCATCCCAGCCTGGGGCGCATCCTGCGCCTTTGCGCCCTGAGGCGCCCTGGAGGCGGCCGCCGGGATGCGCGCCCTCCAGTGCCCGCTGGGCTGGATGCCCCGCAGGCCCACCGGATGCCTGTAGGCAGGGAGCCACGGGAGACAGGCGTGCGGGACACCCCGTGGGAGGGGTGCAGCCAAGCCCTTCGGAAGACAGACACCCTCCCACTTGTCCGCCGGCAGGCGCCTCACGTACCCCACAGCCCCGCCCACCCCGAAGGGCACCCACGTACACACGCACACTCTGGGGCACGCACGCAGAGACTTGGAGGGCGAAACGCACCCTGGGAGAGAGACGGAGAGAGACGGAGAAGCAGGACAGAAAAAATGAGAAGACGTGACAGTGGGTCCCACACATAGATACCGAGAGAAAAAGAGACGCAGCGCGGAGAGAAAAAGGCAGAGAGATACGGAGAGACAGGAAAGAGGGAGACTTCGAGCTGCCGGGTTCAAAGGGAGACGCCTGGGCGCCGCCGGCACAAACTGGGAGGGTTGACGCGGGGACAGTTCCCGAGTCTTCCCACATCTTCCCAAAGGATGATCCCAACCCGCTCCGTGGGCTGGAGGGGAAGGCCGGAAGCCAGCAAGAAGCTGCCCTCCCCTGCGCGGCCTGCAGCCCCAAGACTCACCGGGTCCGCCGTCCACGCCAGGCGCTTAGATCCCAAGAGGTCCGGCCTCTCCGGGGTTGTGAGACCTCGGAGGTCGTCGTCGCTGGCGCCGATCGAGGATCTGGCACCCCCAGAGACATCCTGGGACGCGGCGGTCTTTCCAAGGAGGAACGGGGGCGGCTCTAGGGGTTCCCAAGGCAGCCCCGCTTCTGCGTTTCTCAGGCTGCCTGGGAAAATCCCTTGAGCGCTCGGCGAATCAGGAGCCTTCCGTCGCTTGGCGGGGGGGGGGCGGGGGTGCCGGGGGTAAAAAAACGGTCGCAGGGTATTTCGCTCGCGAGCCCCCGCGAGCCCCCCCCCCAGCCTCCCGCGAGGAGCCGCGGGCGCCTCCGAGTTCCAGTGATGCGGTGTCCCTGCCCTCCCGCTGCTTCCGGGGGCAGTGCGGAGCTGACGAGGGGGAGGCCTGGGTGTCCTGCCCCACGGCGACGCCAAAAGGAGTGGCAGAGCCGGAGTTGAAAAGCCAGGGCGCAACCAGCAGATGGCGCCCTCGTGGGCGCGGCCGGCCTCCCTTCCAAGGGCTCCCCAGGAGCGACCCTGCTTAGCTTCCCAGCCCCTGGGGCTTCCTGCGCCTGCGCGCCACGAAGCGCCCTGCCGGCGCTGGCGCCGACGGCGCCTTCAAGAGCCTGCTGGCTGGAGTGCCCAACAGGGCCCCCGGGGGCCTGTCAGCGGGGCGCCTGGAGAGACAGGCGTGCGGGACTCCCGTGAGAGAGTGGAAGACGAGCCCTTGGGAACACAGACACCCTCCCACTGGTCAGCCGGCAGCCGGATCACCTACCCCACAGCCACCCCCACCCCGAAAGGCACACACGTACACACGCACGCTCCCGGGCACGCACGCACGCAGAGACTTGGAGGGCGAAATAGCGCCTGGGAGAGAGACGGAGAGAGACGGAGCAGCAGGACAGAAAAAATGAGAAGACGTGACAGGGGCTCAGACACACATAAATACCAAGAGGAAAAGAGACGCAGCGCAGAGAGAAACAGGCAGAAGACACAGAGAGGCAGGAAAGAGGGAGACAGTGTTTGGGGGTCCCAGGGCCACTCGGAGCTGCCGGGTTCAAAGGGAGATGCCTGGGCTCCTCCGCCAGCACCAACTGGAAGGGTTGACCTGGTGACAGTTCCCAAGTCTTCCCAAAGGATGATCCCAACACGCTCAGCGTGCGGGAGGCCAAGGCCTGAAGCCTCCAGTGAGC
>JAPVLO010002090.1:0-44009 GCA_027257055.1 Cephalopachus bancanus
GTAATTGGGTACAGAGTCTAAAAGGAAGATACGGAGGCAAAATTAACATAAGTAGAGAATTTATTTGGGCCAAACTTGGGGATTGCAACCCGGGAGCATAGATTCAAGTTGCTGCTCAGATTAGCAACAGTTACAAGTGGATTTTTAAAGGGAAAGAAAAGGCAGTTCCTGAGTTATTTACCAAGAATTTACTTTAAAATAACATCAGCTATTCATTGACAATATATACATTGTTAAGCTATAGCACGGGTTATAGTGTTTGGTGTAGCACTGTTAGGTTAACGTATAGCTATTTGTGGCAAGAGCAAGCAATTTCAAGGAGTGCCGACTACACAGCTGGTGGGGACAGGTGTGATTGCAGTCTCATTTTAATGACTTTGGAGCCTGACCATTTTAAAGGACTCGCATTTCTCAGGTAAAAGTTATTTTCTTTCCTCATGTAGAAAGAATAAAAATTTCCACTTTCTAATGTATGTGTTCTCTGTTTTACTTTAGGAAAAAGGGAAAACACAGCTTCTGCACCAGTGGCCCACAGCCGACTTCCAAGGTGGCGGAACTGCTGATGGCAGTTTTCTTCCAGGTGTGTAGCAAGATGGGCAAACCCACGGGTTCTTAGGCACGAGGAAAGGGATGGACTTGATAGTGATGTTGAATGTGTAGCACTTTTAAATTCCTGTGCTCTTATAGGAAGCACCTTAATCATGACAATAACCACAGATCATCCTATTCTGCACTCGATGCATGACAGGCATCCTGAGTGTTCTTCGTGAATGTCCTTGTGAAGGTCCACTAAACACACAAAGAAGCCACGGCCAGAATCTTGGGCCCTTGTCTAGGGCCACACACTACCCCAGACCAGGGTGAACATCTTCACCTTTGTGGTACCTGCCTTAAAGTCTAACCTCTTGGCTATTCTGACAGATAAATCCTATTTTTCAACTTCCATAAAAAACGAGGAGATATGCTCCTGCAAAACAAACAAAAAAACCATACTGATCTTAGAACAATGGAACCCTATTTTAGAATACCAGTTCATGTTTATAGGAAAAATAATTTCCTACTAAAAAATAATTGCCTCTATTAATGTAAGAGTATTAATGTGTATTTCGAAAGTCTTTAAATGTTGTGAAACAGAAAAGTGGAATCTACTTTGAGTATTTTAGAGTCTCTTAAGAAATACAATTCTGGGTCGGGCTCGGTGGCTCAGCCTGTAATCCCACGGCCTTGGGAGGCCGAGGTGAGTGAATTGCCTGAGCCCGTGGGTTTGAGACCCGCCTAGGCAACTCGGCGAGACCTCATCTCTACAATAAATCAAAAAATTAGCTGGGCATGGGAGTGCACGCCTGTAGTTCCAGCTACTTGGAAGGCTGAGGTGGAAGGATCGTTGGAGCCCAGCAGGTGGAGGCTGCAGTGGCCGGGAGTGGCCACTGCACTCCACTCTGGGCAGCAAAGTGAGACTCCAACTCAAAAAAATAAAAATAAAAAAGAAATATAATTCTGAGCCAGGCTCGGTGGCTCAGCCTGTAATCCCGTGCCTTTGGGAGGCTAAGGTGAGTGGATTGCCTGAGCCCGCAGGTTCGAGACCCACCTGGGCAACTTGGTGAGACCTCATCTCTACAATAAACCAAAAAAATTAGCCGGGCGTGGCAGCGCGCGCCTGTAGTTCCAGCTACTCGGAAGGCTGAGGCGGAAGGATCGCCGGAGCCCAGCAGGTCGAGGCTGCGGTGGCCAGGAGCGGCCACTGCACTCCAGTCTGGGCGACAGAGTGAGACTCCAAGTCAAAAAAAAAAAAAAGAAATATAATTCTGATTTAAAATAATGAACACAATATGGTCATGTGCAAGCACGTGTTAAGTCGAGTCCTGATTCCAGGTGGGGTGCGGCACAAAACTGGTAGATTTTTTGACTCAACCTAAAATTAGTTTTAGAGTGGCCAGCAAAGTTTTAAAACAAAGTTTATTAGAGAAAGAAGAGAGGGGAAGATAGACATACCAGAACTGGCTTGGCAAGGGAAACCACACTTTTTGCTTTTTACAATAGGCTTGATATACTTTCACAGCGACTGATATGCCTAAAGGGGGTGGAGCCCAGAAAGAGAAACTGGCATCTCTCCACCTCTATGGGGACAGGGGTGGTTTTACGACCATTTCCATGGCTTTTTTATTCTTAGTCTTGGAACCACCTCGATGGAGTTTTCCCTTGGAGAGCTGAGGGGGTGGGGTGGACTAGGAGTCCACACTGAATTCACATCCCAGCCCACAGCGTTGTTCAGCTTGCCAACTGGATGTCTGGACACTTTCTAAAACCTGCCTACAAGAAATTTACCCGTCTATGCCTAACTTGCACTAGCTACCCTGCCTCAACCTCCCGCTTTGAGATTTTCAATCCCATAATCATGTGGGGTGCCGAGGGGTGAAGGTCCATCTTCTGTAACTTCTTCAAAGCTGGCAGTGGGCATGGTTCTGCCTAGCCAGAGATCAAAAATCTCTCCCTGTCTGATCTAAGGTGTCTAGATCTGTTTCAGTGGTGGCACGGCTTGCAGGCACTGGTTGAAATTCTTGTATGATCATTGTCATGGAATTACCGGATTCTGGAAAAAATAAATTTAATCAGGCAGTTGAAGAGACATGGACCAAAAATTAGCAGGATTATAACCATTACAATGAGCCCAATAAAAGAAATAACTTAAGGAACCCCCCCCATGTGCAGCAAGTAGAGAAATTAATGAAGCCAGATATACATTTTCACAATTTAGGTGGTGGCTGATTACTTTTTGTACAAAGGATACAAGACATGTGATTACCAGCATAATTTAAATGATAAACTTCATTTTCTGTGGCTTTATTATAAGTTGAGCCGGGCTCGGTGGCTCAGCCTGTAATCCCACACCTTTGGGAGGCTGAGGTGAGTGGATTGCCTGAGACCGCGGGTTTGAGACCCGCCTGGGCAACTTGGCGAGACCTCATCTCTACAGTTAATCAAAAAATCAGCCGGGCATTGTAGCGCACGCCTGTAATTCTGGCTACTCGGAAGGCTGAGGCGGAAGGATGGCCGGAGCCCAGCAGGTTGAGGCTGCGGTGGCTGGGAGCGGCCACTGCACTCCAGTCTGGGCGACAGAGTGAGACTCCAGCTCAAAAAAAAAAAAAATAAAATAAGTGGAGGCTGAGTGAGTAAAGAATACTTAGAGAAAAGTACTGTACTTGTACCACTTCATATAACAGCTGTGTTTTATTTTTTTCAAAGGTGGTACTACAGGTGGGCTGGTTCCTTATAGATAATGTATATAAATAGATTTGTGTGTGTGTGTGTGTGTGTTGGAGTCTCACTCTTGTTGCCCAACAAGAGCAGTGGCATGCTCACGGCCACCGTGTCCTCCACCTGCTGGGCTTAGGCGATCCTTCCACCTTAGCCATTCAAGTAGCTGGAACCACAGACACACACCACCACATCCGCCTAGTTTTTGTGATTTATTGTAGAGATGAGGTCTCACCAAGTTGCCCAGGCTGGTCTCGAACCCGTGGGTTCAGTCAGTCCTCTTGCCTCAGCCTCCCAAAATGCTGAGATTACAGTCTGAGTCACCATGCCTGGCCTACAGATTTTTTTTAAAAATCAAAGACACTTCCATGAAGACAGAAGAAAAACAGGCTAGTGTTTGGAATTGTTTATAAACTAGCTTTTAGAGTTTCTGGTGTATTTCTAGAGTATCGCAGCAACCTGACAGATTTTTCTGGACTGTAATTTGAACCAGGCACTCAAGTGAATCTTATATACAATCTGAATCGAAACCTGAAAATGTTAGCTTGGACACTTGCTCCCAGAAAAGATTTTATGATGTAATTTAAATTGTAGAAAACAATAAAACTTGAAAACCATGAACAAGATAATTTAAAACAGATGTACCGCAGTTTCTTTCAAAACATAATTTTCTTTTCTGGCTAGTTTCCATTTTTATTAAAGACAATTTATTGTAGGATTAGTTTACTTGCAAACTAAATTTTAGACTTAATATATATTTGCATAAAGTGCTAACAAGATTATTTGCCATATAGGCTTTTTAAAATTGGCTTTGTTGGAACTTTTTCCCCATAAGGCATCTCAGATTAGATTAAACCTTAATCTTAATTATTTAAAGCAGTCTGTTTTGAAATATTATTCCAATGAAAGCCTTGTTGTTGTTGTTGTTGTTTTGAGTTGGAGTCTCACTCTGTCGCCCAGACTGGAGTGCAGTGGCCGTTCCTGGCCACCGCAGCCTCACCTGCTGGGCTCCGGTGATCCTTCCGTCTCAGCCTTCCAAGTAGCTGGAACTACAGGCACGCGCTATCACGCCCAGCTCATTTTTTGATTTATTGTAGAGATGAGGTCTCGCCAAGTTGCCCAGGCGGGTCTCGAACCTGCGGGCTCAGGCAATCCACTCACCTCAGCCTCCCAAAGGCGCGGGATTACAGGCTGAGCCACTGAGGCCGGCTGAAAGCCTGGTTAAGATTAACCAGTGTTTCCAGTCACATTTTGTTACAAAAAAAACAGATTATTATTGAACTTATGCAAACAGCCATTCTGTTATAAATTCTTATGAACAGTTCTGTTACATTTTGTAGAAGTTAGGTAGAGAGAAAGATATATGTTTTAAATGTTGCTTATAAGAAACCATACTTTATTTGTGGAAAAAACTGTAAATGCCTCAAAGAAAAAGGTTCTTCTTATGACTGAAAAATATAACAAAAATAATTTGTAATACTTTAAACAAAGAAGTTATAAAGTTATTTGGTTTTTATTAACTCAGTTTATGCAATTAACTCTTGTTCTGCTAGCAATCCTGTGTTGGATTAGCAATCCTCATCAGCGCACAAGTGTTTAATAAGAGTCCTGGAAGAAGATTTTAAAGTTGTTAGCGATTTGCACTGAACGATACTTACCAGAGTTCTATAGTCAATTATGATGACAGCCTGGGGAGGCAGAGCCTGAAAAAGATTTCAGACACCAATTTTAGGTGTTATAATAGATGCTGTTAATAAAACAATTTCCCCAACTGACAGGTACCACCGGGATTGGTCCTGAATCATTATGGAAGCAGTTGTGCAGGAGAAAGGTGTAGGGGAGATGTAGCTCCGGAAACTGAAGCCACTTTGGGTCTTTCAGATGACTTCTTGTCTCTTCAAGCAGTCACATGTTGATTGGAATGGCTTCCTCTCCTCCCCATGGGTCTGACAGGAAGCTAATTGTAAATGAACTTAGAGCCAACATATTCTTTAATTTCTAATTACAGCTGTCGTTTTTTACCCTAGGACCTGATAATAATTTTACACAGGTAGTTGATACCACATAGTTGGACATATTAGAATCATACAATTTTAGAACACATGCCAAGAACACATAAATATCCCCTTAAGAAAGTTTAAACACTCTTTTCTGCTTCCCAGTGCTTCCTGTGTGATTGGCATACCAAATAAGTTGTGTCTCCACGGATTTCAGGAAACCTGAAACTAAAAAAATTTTAAAAGGTTAAAAATAGTGAATTGAGAACCTGATATTTACATGTTGAAAAGTTTGTTAAACATCAAAAGTTTTAAAAGCATGATATTGAGCCGGGATCGGTGGCTCAGCCTGTAATCCCGCGCCTTTGGGAGGCTGAGGTGAGTGGATTGCCTGAGCCCGCAGGTTCAAAACCCGCCTGGGCAACTTGGCGAGACCTCATCTCCACAATAAATCAAAAATTAGCCGGGCATGGTAGCGTGCGCCTGTAGTTCCAGCTACTTGGAAGGCTGAGGCGGAAGGATCGCCGGAGCCCAGCAGGTCGAGGCTGTGGCGGCCAGGAGCGGCCACTGCACTCCAGTCTGGGCGACAGAGTGAGACTCCAACTCAAAAAATAAATAAATTAAATAAAATAAAAGCATGATATTATAACACATGATTACAGGTTACTGCAAAATACCCATTCATTTAGCCAAAATGATAACTTAGAGATTTGAAAAGCAAAAATCTTACTGTTGATAGAGGAGATTCATTCTTTTAGGCAGCAAAAAAAAGACAGTGGGGGAAGCAGTTGAATTTGCCTTTTCTCCTCCAACTTTTTGCAGTTTACAAAAATCTCTTATTATTTCTTGAAATTATACAAAAATATTGCTTAAAAGAGAATAGCAAATTTTATCATTGCATGAGGATATTACTAACACTAAAGCTAATTTTTATACTTGGGGACCTAGATTTTGACCAAGAATTAGTATGCTTTATTTATTTATTTATTTTTAAATTGGAACCTCACTCTGTCACCCAGGCTGGAGGCAGTGGCATGCTCACCACCACTACAGCCTCGACCTGCTGGGCTCAGGGGATCCTTCCACCTCAGCCTTTCAAGTAGCTGGAATTACTTGAATTCCAACGTGGGCCACCACGCCCAGCTAAAATTTTTTGATTTTATTGTAGAGACGAGGTCTTGCCAAGTTGCCCAGGCTGTTCTCGAACCTGGGGGCTTAGGCAACCCTCTTGCCTCTACCTCCCAAAGTGCTCGCATTATAGGCTTGAGCCACTGTGCCCGGCAATATGCTTAATTTATAGAAGACTAAATGACCCTTTTAAGATTTTTAGCTTATTTGACCAAATATGTGATTAATCTTGCACAAACCTTTGACAATTAAGTACAAAAAGCATTACAGAAGCAAAATTTTATACTTTAAACATTTAGCAGAAATAATATTTGACTAATGAACCAAAAGACTTAGACAAAATATTTAAATCTTGAAACCATTTTATTTTACCGATTTAAAAACTGTAGTTATTTACTAAAGATTGACAGATTAGTGTTTTAAGAAAGAAGACTGTTACTTTGGCTTAATGGTGTTTTGGCCTAACATCAGTGTGATTGATATTAATGGTTAATTTATAGATATAACTACATTTTTTTGCAAACTGGTTTGTTCATAGAATTTCTTTCCACAAGCCTTACAAATACTATTTTGCAACTTACTCATACAATTTTTTTACATGCTTGAACCCTTTAGTTTTGTCCTATACTTTCCTTTCCTTTTCCCAAATAACGAGTCATTCTTTTATAGGACAAATATTTACCATATAAGATCCTTTCTTTTCTTTTTTTGTTTTTTGAGTTGGAGTCTCACTCGGTCGCCCAGACTGGAGGGCAGTGGCCGCTCCCGGCCGCCGCAGCCTCGACCTGCTGGGCTCTGGCGATCCTTCCGCCTCAGCCTTCCGAGTAGCCGGAACTACAGGCGCGCGCTACCACGCCCAGTTAATTTTTAATTTATTTTTATTTTTTATTATTATTTTTTATTTTATTTTATTTTTTTTTGAGTTGAAGTCTCACTGTCGCCCAGACTAGAGTGCAGTGGCCGCTCCCGGCCACGCAGCCTCGACCTGCTGGGCTCCGGCGATCCTTCCGCCTCAGCCTTCCGAGTAGCTGGAATTACAGGCGTGCGCTATCATGCCCGGCTGATTTTTTGATTTATTGTGGAGATGAGGTCTCGCTGCCCAGGTGGGTCTCGAACCCGCAGGCTCAGGCAATCCACTCACCTCAGCCTCCCAAAGGCGCGGGATTACAGGCTGAGCCACCAACCCCGGCAATTTTTTATCTATTGTAGAGACGAGGTCTCGCCAAGTTGCCCTGGTGGGTCTCGAACCCGCGGGCTCAGGCAATCCACTTGCCTCGGCCTCCCAAAGCACTGGGATTACAAGCTGAGCCCCCGAGCCCGGCCTAAAATCCTATCTTATACAAAATTCTTTTCTTTTCTTTATATCCTTCCTCACCAAAAATGCACTTCTATACCAATAGCTTTCTTTCCTGCTTGCTAATTTCTTCTTTTCATAGGTAACTTTTTACATCTATAATTTTAATTAACCTTTCAGTGACTTCTGATTAAGACTATGTGATCCAACAAGGATGGCCAAAGCCAAACAGCTAGCACCTGTGTCAATTAAGAAATTAATTTGGGTTCCAGTGATCTAATATTTACCTTGGGGTTGTTGGGAGCGATGGAAAGCTGGTATTGCGTACTTTAGCAGACTTTCGAGCCTCTTCAACAGCCACCATTTCTTGAGCCAGGTGTTCTCCCTTCTCTCCAGAAAAGGGCACGCCCACTTCCTCAATGGCCCTCTGTCCTGCACAGTGGACAAGGTCCTGGAGGACTGGGTCTTTTTGGGACAACTATGCTTCAAGCGCCCCCACTGATTGCACCCATAGTAATGGACACCATTCCCCTTAGCCAGTTGGTTCTTACTGGGTTTCTGTCAGGCAGCTGGAGTTTTATCACTAATGGTGACTGTTAGGGACGGCAGGGACAGGGTAAGAGTGGAGAGGCGAGGGGAGGCTCGCAGCACTGCTGGGGCTGGCAACCCGGAGGTGCGCGCCGGCAATCCAGAGATCCGAGTAGATTGCAAAGAAGTGCAACACACAGAGGTGAGAGAAGGAAAGATTTATTTAAGAAAAGTTCACCCCCCACAGATAGGGAGCGGGCCCACACTCTAGGTGAGTGTGGCCTCGTAGCCCCCCAGAGTCCTGGCTTAAATCCTTCTCTTGGGGATGTTGCACGTGACTGCCGTGACTGCTGTGACTTCCTTGTCGACCACCTGTGGATGTCTTGGAGAACCTGTGACACAGAGACCCATTAATGTTCGCCCACATCATAATAGCCCCTAGAGAAGGGTGTGACAAGGATTCTGATTCTCCTGCACCTTCCCAAATGACATTCCTTAGAGCTAGTGGAGGGTGCACCTCCCTTTATCTCCTAGGCATTCCCAGTGGGTAGCTTCGGGGGATCCTCGGCTTCCCTGTAGATAGGGCCCATTCTACTGGAAGATCGAATCCCCACCTGCTCTCCCTCTGAGCGGTCATAGCTTTTGTAATCACAAGTTTCATGACTCTTACAGTCCTTGCCCAATGCATGATGTTTTAGGCCTTATGCGATACCTCTGATACCTGGAAGTCTGTTTCTGAAAAGACAAAGTCAGTAAAGTGAATTATACCTAAAGTGTGCATTTCTCCAAAAGCACAGCTTCTACTTTCTCATCATTGTGTCAGGGTTTAAGAACACGATGAAAAATGGCTTCCCACTCTCCGTCTGTCCTTTCAGGACTGTCGGTTGGTGTCGATGTGTGTTTTTGGCCCTCTGGTCTCGCTACCCTCCATGTTGGCACTCCTGTGCTCTTTCAGTGTCTTGGTCGTTAAAAACTTCCAAAATTTTCTATAATTGAAAGTTTGGTATTTGTAGTTCTAAGTTAAGCCTCTGGAGTTGGACATCGAATACCCCATAGGATGTAATTTTGTTTGCAAAACCGTGAAATAAGTTTTTTAAATGCCTGTACATATGAAACTTCTGACCATTTCTCTTTTGCTTACAAAATTAATCTAATTGCCATATGGTCAAAGCAGAGTCCCGTTTCTAATCCAAACGTCATTATCTGTCTTGTTCACAATCCTCAAAAACCCATAATTTTGACTTTGCACCCTGTCCACTGTGTTCCTCAAAAGAAAGTTCTTGAACATAGCCGAAACAGTGATGCCAGGGGTCCCTGGGATCCTGTTGGTCTTTCCTGAGCAGAGCGTCCCCAGCCCTGCCTAAAGCTTTCTGTTACTTCAGTATCTACCTTCATGGGACTTCCTGTGTCTGTGTGCCTGTGACCTGAGGCCACAAACTAATGAGGTTTAAGTCCAGACCTTACAGCAGTGCCATTTGAAATGGTCTGATGAGCTGGGCTTGGTGGCTCAGCCTGTAATCCCGCACCTTTGGGTGGCTGAGATGAGTGGATTGCCTGAGCCCGCGGGTTCGAGACCCGCCTGGGCAGTGAGACCTCATCTCTACAATAAATTAAAAAATCAGCCGGGTGTGGTAGCGCGCGCCTGTAGTTCTGGCTACTTGGAAGGCTGAGGCGGAAGGATTGCCGGAGCCCAGCAGGTCGAGGCTGCGGTGACTGGGAGCCACCAGTCTGGGCGACAGAGTGAGACTCCAACTCAAAAAATAAAATAAAATAAAATAAATGGTCTGATGTATAAGCTTTTTAGAGTGAATAGACCACATGGATAGAAAATAAGCTGTCTCCATCCATTTCCAATTGAAAGCAGGCAGATTTGCTAAGACCTTTCGTGGACTGCTAAACTGTAGTTTAAGAGGTGCCGGAGGTCAGCACAAAGCTTCTGGAAAATAGTTGTGAGGCATGGACAACACACAAACGTGTTCGGTTCTCATGCCTCATTGTGCCACACAGAGAGAGCATCCAGCACTTTGCCTGTCCCTCAGGAGACATACCGGGCTCGGTAAAGTGATGAAACTTCCTTTCTCCCAAAACCTTTAGCAAACCTCACGTAAACAGTGGTGTTGTCCAGGACTAATGTTTCAGCACATGGTAAAGTTGTGGGAAGCAAGATTTAAGCACACTTTTAAAATGGTTTGCTGCACTAGAGTGCTTGGAAGTTTGGTTGGAAAAGCCATTAGGATAGCAATAGGCTGTCTTGCCGGTGAGTTAACACAATTCCTTAGCCAGAGGACTTAAAATATACTACATGCTTCTAAGAGACCCTTAACAGTTTAACAAGGCCAAATGGTTGATTGCAATCTGTCTCAGACAAGGCTCAAACCTTTAGAAACAGACTCATTTCCAAGTAACCCGGCTGCTAGCATTTGAAAACAACAATCTAACTGCTTAATTATCAGGAAGAAAGCTTCCATCCCCGTCCCAAGTAGAAATCCTTTCCTCCCCACCCCCACCCCAGTAAAACAGTGAGAGCTAGGAAGAGAAGCGAAGAGAAGCAGCAGAGACCCAGAGGAGAGAGAGACAGAGAGAGGCTGCTGGCCAGCATACTCACAGACCACACGGTACCGGCTATTGCTAAGTTTCTCAAGCCATATGTTGGGAAAATGATGCAAAACTCATGTATTCTTTGGCTCAATTCCAAAATGAATTTTTAAGTGACCAGCAAAGTTTTAAAACGAAGTTAATTAGAGAAAGAAGAGGGGAAAGAGACATGCCAGAGCTGGCATAAGAGAAACTGTGCTTTTTGCTTTTTACAATAGGCCTGATAAACCCTCACAGTGATTGACATGCTAGAGAAGGTGGAGTCTAGGTAACTGTTGCTCCAGATTGACACCTCTCTGCCTTTGTCGGGAGGAGGAGTGGTCTTGTTATCATTTCTATGACTTTTTCCTTTTTTTGAGTTGGAGTCTCACTCTGTCGCCCAGACTGGAGTGCAGTGGCCACTCCGGGCCACCTCAGCCTCGACCTGCTGGGCTCCGGCGATCCTTCCGCCTCAGCTTCCAAGTAGCTGAAACTACAGGCGTGCACTACCACCTACCACGCCCAGCTAATGTTTGATTTATTGTAGAGATGAGGTCTCGCCAAGTTGCCCGGGTGGGTCTCGAACCCAGGCAGTCCACTCACCTCAGCCTCCCAAAGTGCGGGATTACAGGCTGAGCCACCGAGCCCGGCTTCTATGACTTTTTGATTCCAAGTCCTGAAACCACCTTGTTGGAGTTTTCCTTAGGGAGCTGATGGGGTAGAGTGTACTGGGAGTCCATGTTGAGTTTACATTCCAACCCACTTGGCTATTCAGCCTGCCAACAGAATGTTTGAACACTTTCTAAAACCCACCTACAAGAAATTTATCTGTCTATGCCTAACCTGCACTAACTACCCTGCCATAAGTACTAAATCCCAGCAGTGTAAGTTGTTTGATACTGCTGCAAGGACGGAGATGTGAATCAGAGTGTCAGGGCAGCAGAAAGCAGCCCAGACCCTGTAGGAATGTAGGCAAAGAAGTCAAACTCTAAAAATTAAGGAGGCTTCTTCTGAGCCAAATATGGGTGAGCACGGTCCAGGGTACATTCTCAAGAGTCCTAAAAACATATACCCAAGGTGGTTGGATTACAGCTTGGTTTATACATTTTAGGGAAACAGAAGTTGCAGGCAATGCCATGAAGCAATACATGCAAGGTATACATTGGTTTGGGCCCAGAAGGGCAGGACATTCAAAGACTTTTTTGACTGTCAATTAATTGAAAGGGTTAAGCTTCTCTAAAGAATTTTGAAGTCAGTAGAAAAAATGCTTGAGTTAAGATAAGGGGAGTGTGGAAGCAAGGTTCTTCTTACATAGATGAAGTCTCTAAGTAGCAGGCTGCAGAGAGAGTAGGTGGTAAATGTCTCCTTTTGGAGTTTAAAAAATCTCAGACTCTTAGTTAAATCTCCCCTGGACCTGGGAAAGACCCGAGGAAGGAGATTCTCTACAGATGCAAATTTCCCCAAGAGATGGCTTTGCAGAGCCACTGCAAAGTATGTCAGAGAAACATATTTTGGGATGAGGTATTTTTTTTTCTTTTTGAGTTGGAGTCTCACTCTGTCACCCAGACTGGAGTGCAGTGGCCACTCCCGGCCACCGCAGCCTCGACCTGCTGGGCTCCGGCGATCCTTCCGCCTCAGCCTTCCGCCTCAGCCTTCCGAGTAGCTGGAACTACAGGTGCGCGCTACCACGCCTGGCTAATTTTTTGATTTATTGTAGAGATGAGGTCTCGCCAAGTTGCCCAGGCAGGTGTCGAACCCGCGGGCTCAGGCAATCCACTCACCTCAGCCTCCCAAAGCGCGGGATTACAGGCTGAGCCACCGAGCCTGATGGGGATGAAGTATTTTTATTTCCTTTAGGGCCTTTGATGCTTAACTCTAAAATATTTTAAGATGGTTTGTTCTGAACCAAACTTGAGGACCTAGGCCCAGGAACACCCATCCTCAGAAGGTCCTGAGAACGTGTGCCCACTGGGGTTGAATGGTAGCTTAGTTATATACATTTTAGGAAGGCAGAAGTTATAAGAAAACATAAATCAACACGTTCGAGA
The DNA here is from genome assembly GCA_027257055.1 of Cephalopachus bancanus. Classification (NCBI taxonomy): domain Eukaryota; kingdom Metazoa; phylum Chordata; class Mammalia; order Primates; family Tarsiidae; genus Cephalopachus; species Cephalopachus bancanus. Next base: position 12,825 of record JAPVLO010002090.1, read on the forward strand.
TTTTCATTGGTTTGGCCCAGGAAGGAGGGACATTTCCAAGCAGAGGCTTGCAGGTCATAGATTGATTCAAAGATTTCTTGACTGGCCATTTGTAGTTCCTTTCTAAGGAATTTTGGAAATCAGTAGAGGAGATGTTTTGTTGAGATAAGGCTGCAGAAAACTCCAGGTTTGTTGATATGTAGATTTGTGGCAGACTTCAGAGAGGATAGATAAGTGTCTTATGAGGTTCTTGGAGTCTGAGAGTCCCAAGAGACAGCTTTGCAGGGCCATACAGTCTTTTCATTTCCTTCTTTATTTGTTATGCGAGTTTATGCCAGAGTTAGATTGGAAACAGACTTCAATATAGGGTAATAGGTTACTCACACCCCTTCTGGGGAGTCCTTATCAGGCGTGACTCCCCAAACCTCTTAGTTGGGAACTTGGATAAGAAAAATAAAAAGATCAGGTTTAGTCCTCAGCCTGCTATCTGTCATGTGATTCGATAGCAGAGTCAGGTTGGAATCTGGCATCTTATTGCCACAGAATCTGATTTGTCCATCTTATGATCTCTATTTTAATGTTAATGTTGGTCAGGTATGCCTAAAACTCCACAAGAGGGAGGGTAAAATGAGGTGTGTTCAACCTCTTTTCCTGTCATGGCCTTCAGTGTAGCTTTTCAGGTTTCTTTTGGCCCAGAGGGTCTGTTCTGTCAGTTGGGGGGCTTAGAATTTTATTTTGAGTTTACAATGGGAAAGAGGAGATTGCATGGTGAAATATTGCACCTCTGGGAAGAACCTGGAAGTCGGACTACATTTTACTTCATTCTCCAAAATAGCCATCAGATAGGTTGAATAGTTAAGTAGTTTTAAAAATTCAAAATCTAGGCTGGGTGCAGTGGCTCACACTTGTAATCTCAGCACTTTGAGAGGCCAAGGTGGGAGTATTGCTTGAGCCCACTTAGGCAACATAGCAAGACCTCATCTCTACAAAAGTGAAAAAAGTTACTCTGGTGTGTTGGTGTGCACCTGTAGTCCCAGCTACTTGGAGACTGAAGTGGAAGGATCACCCGAGCCCAGGACGTTGAGGTTGTGGTGAGCTGTGATCATGCCACTGCCCTCCAGCCTGAGTGACAGAGTGAGACCCCCAACTCAAAAAAAAAAAAATTCAAATTCTAGGAGAAAAAGATCAGAAATTAGATTGTATATTGTAAATATTTTGTGGAAAATAATTTCAAATATACAGAAAATTAAACCTCCTGAATAATGATAGGTGCAGAAAATTTAAAAGTAAACAGACTAGGAAAATACTTGTATCAAATGTGGCCGCTAATTGCTCAGTTTCTATAATACATAAGTACTTGACTTAGAATAGGATACGAGATGCTGCAGTAACAACCCCAGAAGCTTAGTGGCTTGACTCAACACAAGCATTTTTCTCCCTCATGTGCAGTTCACAGCCCTCATCTACCTGAGGCACCATCTGGAACCAGTGGCCTTCCAGAGGAAGGGACAGGAAGAGGTACCCTAGTCCCACTCTGGGCCAGGGAGACAGTCCACAGGAATATTTAACAGGCAGGGTTTCTGCTGCAACGCTTTTATAAAGTAGACTGGAGAAGCATCATGTAGTCCATGGACATGACTGTGAGTCAGTGAGGTGGCGCCTCCCTGCAAATCTTCTACTTAGGCAGGGTAGAAAATGAACGTATCTGTAAGAATCTCTTGCTCACCCCGGTGTATGGTTCCCAAGTTCAGCTGACCACAACTTAGATAATGAATTCAAGTAGTGGAGGAAGCCGTGTTATCAGAACTGACTTGGTTCCCAAGTTTCAAGTTGATCGGCTTCTCCAGTCAGTGCCTAGGTTAGGAGGGCCAGGGAGCCATCCTCCCAGCCAGCATGGGGCACAGCCCTGGGCATGTTCTGTCCTTTGACCCAGCGATTCTGCTCTGGAGAACGCAGAGGAGGGCAAGACCGCTTCGTGCTTATGATGTAAACTGGAGCAGTTAAGCACTGAGCCTGAGGCTGGTCACAGTGATGCCGGGGAAGGCTTGCTTCAAGACAGCTGGGATCTGGCCCCCAGCACTCCAGCCTTCGTGCTGCTGGGTTAGGGTGATGGGAGAAAGGGTCTTTTCTTTCCTTAGGGTCCTGTGATTTATTTTAAAAATTACAGAAAAGCACCAGGATATCTGAAAAGAGAAAGGATTTGAGGGGCTGCAGAGTCTGAGAAAGCTTCGGGGGAGGGGGCGGCCCAGTGATCCCACTGGCAGTGTGGCGGGGGTGGCAGTGTGTGCAGGCCACTCTGGAAGCGCCTGGGAGGAAGGACCCGGAGACCGTCAGGGACATGCAACCCCTGCTCCAGTGGACAGGTGTGGAGTCCTTCACGAGCCCCCTCGGTTCATCCATAGCTCACCCAGACAAGGAGGGGTTAGTCCTAAAAGGATTGGTGTTCTGTGCGATCTGGTATTGATGACTCGCGGGGCATTGTACGAAACCTGAGGGCAGCTCACTTCACGGCAGATGGTTTCATTAAGAGTCACCACTGCCACTTACAGCTGGGCTCTACAGATGTGTTTCTCTGTGTGTCATAAAGTCAGTTCACCTTGGTTGGTTTGTTTTTGTTTGTTTTTTGTTTTCTGAGTCAGGATCTCACTCTGTTGCTCAGACTGGAGTGCAGTGGTATAGTCATGGCTCACTGCAGCCTTGACCTCCTGGTCTCTGGGGATCCTTCCACCTCAGCCTCCCAAGTAGCTGGGACCACAGGCATGTCTCCACCATGTCTGGCTAAATTTTGATTTTTTTGTGGAGATAAGGTCTCGCAACCGGGCTCGGTGGCTCAGCCTGTAATCCTAGCGCTTTGGGAGGCTGAGGTGAGTGGATTGCCTGAGCCCGTGGGTTCGAGACCCACCTGGGCAACTTGGCAAGACCTCATCTCTACAATAAATCGAAAAATCAGCCGGGCGTGGTAGCGCGCACCTGTAGTTCCAGCTATTAGGAAGGCTGAGGCGGAAGGATTGCCGGAGCCCAGCAAGTCGAGGCTGCAGTGGCCTGGAGTGGCCACTGCACTCCAGTCTGGGTGACAGAGTGAGACTCCAACTCAAAAAAAAAAGGTCACTCTATGTTGTCCAGGCTGCCTTTAAGTGCCACATAGTGCCAAGCTTGGCTCTACAGCAAGTAGTAATACATGCCCTTTCCTTCTGTTGCAACAGGAGAATATCCTAAGTATTAGGGTCCGGACAGGGTGAGGGTGGATGGATGGAGAGGAGAGAGGTGCAGGGAGGCACAGCACCGCCAGAGCCGGCAGGCCGGAGGTGCACGCTGGCAACCCAGAGATCCGAGGAAATGCATAGAATTGCACCACACAGAGGTGAGAGAAGAAAGGATTTATTTAAGAAAGCTTCACCCCCCACAGACAGGGAGCGGGCCTACACTCTAGGTGAGTGTGGCCTTGTAGCCCGCCAGGCCCCACCTTAAATCGTTTTCTTGAAGATGTTGCACGTGACTGCTGTGACATCCTTATCGACCACCTGTGGATGTCTGGGAGAACCTGTGACACAGAGACCCATTAATGTCTGTCCACATTATCACAGCCCCTAGAGAAGGACGTGACAAGGATTCTAATTCTCCTGTATCTTCCCGAACGACATTCCTTAGAGCAGGGAAGGTGCACCTCCCCTTATCTCCTAGGCATTCCCAGTGGGTAGCTTCAGGGGATCCTTGGCTTCCCTGTAGATAGGGCCCGATTTACTGGAAGATCGAATCCTCACCTGCTCCCCCTCTGAGCGGCCATAACTTCTGTAATTACAAGTGTCATGACTTTTACAGTCCTTGCCCCATGCATGATGTCTTAGGCCTTGTAAATCCCCTTTACTCTAGGCAAGCTTGATTGCCGCGGTGAGATATCTCTGATACCTGGCACCAGGAAGTCTGTTTCTGAAAAGACAAAGTCGGCAAAGTTAATTTTACCTAAAGTGTCCATTTCTCCAAAAGCATAGCTTCTACTTTCTCATCATGGTATTAAGGTTTAAGAACAAGATAAAACATGGCTTCCCACTCTCGGCCTGTCCTTTCACTAAGGACTTCTGCACACACAGGACACGAGGTGCTCTGCTCCTGGCTGCTCGGAGTGCTTTCTGTGAGACGCCTAAGTCCTGCAAGTGTTAGGATGATCACTGAGTTCTGCTTGCTGACCTTTAATGCACAGAACCACAAGACTGTTTTTATTAAGGCAAAATCCTCCACGCAGCTGGGGAGCGAGTGGCAGAAACAAGCAGGGAGACAAGAGGGGCTGGTCCCGCAGACAGCAGGGGTCTGGGCTGGCGTTGGGCTGGAGGGGCTGCTGTCACAGCAGCCCTGCAGGGGACACGCGTGCCTGGGCACCTGGGTGGCTGTGGCTCCGAGTTGAGGACTCTGACAAGGGAAGTTATTCCCGGGAAGTCAGAGGGTGTCGCTTAGCAAGGCGTTGGGCAGGTTCCAAGGATGCCCCGAAGCCCCTGAACCCGAAAACCGCCGCTTCCCCTGCTTCTCCCCAGGGGCTGAGGATGACCTCGCGCTCCGGGCCGCCCTCTACGGCCTGCTCTTCCACAGCCACGCAGACCAGGATGACTGGGAAGGGGGCCTCAAGGTGCTGGACGAGGCTGTGCAGGTGCTCCCCCGGACAGCCCACCGCCTGTGAGTGTCCCCCCGCCCCCCCAGCCACCTCGCCCCGCCCCCACCTCCCATTTCCGCTGAGTGACTTGGTTTCCCAGTCGGAATTCAGTACAAGGGAGGCAGGGGTTTAAACCACAGTATGGCACACAAACACACATTCACTCAGGCTCCATTTTGCTGTACCTTTTGAAGTAGGAAAGTGGACAAACGATAAGTTTTGGAGACATCATATATATTTTTAAATGCATCGTTCAAGTCAAGCGTTGCTTTCTTATCTTCCCTTTCCTTTAGCTTGATTTTCAAACACATGGTCATGGTGAAGGCCAAACTTGGCCAGAATTTTACCATGGAGATACAGAAATTCAAGGACGAGAGTGAGGACTACTTGGCACGCATGTGGCACCGTCTGGCCTTGAACTCGAAGAATGTCGATGGAGAGTTAACCTGCTATAACAATGCAATCCAGGCATTGCAGGTCTGAATTTTATTAACTTTGAGTGATTGTGAAGAACACTTAGGTTTTAATTATAGGGATTGTCATATGGAGAGAAGCTCCACAGCTGGGACCTGGCTTGGGCGGACACTTCAGGAAGCTGGGACTGATGGGCATGCAGGATGCGCCTCCTGTGGAGACGTGGGCAGTCCCTGGCGGAGGAGGCAAGGAGAACGGATGCAGCTGCTTTCTGGGGTCTCTTTCCAGCATGGAGGGGCATGGGTCCTTGTCACCGACCAGGGAGCCAGCGGGTGCATCCCTTCGTGGAAATATCCAGACTTCTCTGGAGCTGAGGTGGCCCACACGGGCAGGGGCTGTCGGGGGAGCAGGGCTCTGCAGTGTTCTGGATCTGGGGATCTTGGGGACATTGGTTTCCCTTTTCCACCCCCAAGAAGCCGAGACAGATGCGTCTCTCAATACACTTGGCTGGGGGGAGGGAGCCCTTTGGCCGCTGATTTGATGCCTTTGGTCACCAGGAGCAAGGTCCACGAGGGACACCTCTAAGGACTTCCTCATGGAGACCGAAGGTGTCTAGTCCTCTGACTCGAAAGGCATGAGGGCTGCACAATGTTAGTGAATATCTTAAAAGGCTTTTCTGGTTAGCAGGGTGTTTTTCTGGCTTTCAGCAGATCCTCCCGTGAGCTCTTTGGCCGGCTCCGTGGTTCAGGGCCGCCCTCTGCAGGGGACAGCGGGAGGCCTCGGGTGGCAGGCCCTGCCGCCTCGCTGGCCCCGCCTTCTCTCCCCCACCTCCCCGAGGAGGAGGAGCCAGGCCGAGGGCCGGGATCCCCGTTTCTGTGGCACTCGTGCCCGTGGCGGTCTGATCTAGATCCCTGCCCTTGCGTCCTGAGCGAAATGCTGCCACCATGCCCGAGTTCCCCGCCAGCATGTCTCCAGCCGAGACCCTGGACCTGTGTATCCCACAGCCGAACTGGCCCTGGCGCCAGGCCCGAGACCGAGCGCCTCCTTTTCCCGCCTTTCTCCTTCTTGCCTTCCCCGCCCTGAGGGGGGGCAGCCCACATCCACTGTGGGGCTTCCACCCCACACTCCCAGCCGCGTGCCACGCCCACGCCCACGCCCCAAGCCTCCACCCTCCCAGCCCACATGCTGCACTCACAGCCACACCCCACAGTCCCAACCACACAACCACACCTACACCCACACCCACCCCTACCCACCCCCCTCCTCACCTGCACCTGTAGCTTCAGCCACAACCATGCTTGTACCCACACTCACCCTGACACCCACCCCCACACTGGCCCATCAGCCCTCTCTCTCCCGGGCTCCTCCTCTCCCTGCCACCGGCGTCCCCCCACCCTCATCCCACGCAGGCAGCATCCACCAAGCAGCTCCCACTCCTGCCTGGTCGGGAGCCTCCCCCAGTCCAGGTCAAACCACACTCTCTGCTCTCTGCTTCAGCTGGGCTCACACCACACGCCACACCCCGCACTCACAGCCACAGCTCACACCCCGCTTGGACCCTCTTTCCCACTCAGCCCTCACCCTCGCCCTGGCCTGCGACTCACGCGACAAATGCCTCCGTGGGCTTCGCTCGCCTCCCTCGAGCTTCTGCGCAGCTTCCTCCCAGGAGAGCCTCATCTCTGCGGCCTCCCAGCTCCCCAGCCCTGACCGCTGTGCACGCGCTTCTCCCTGCCTTTGTGTCAGGGCACCTGCCCCGCCCCTGAAGTAAGTGTTCGTTCGGTGGCACGTTTGCCTCTGGGATATAAAGCCCGTGTCATCAGAGGCATGCCCGGTGCCTGGCAGAGTTAGCTGCACAGGGCGGAGATACTTGTGGAATGACTCCATGGGCACGGGTGACAGCTCAGAGCTACAGACGTTGGCAGTGGAGTCGAGTAGTGGTGACAGCTCCTGGGAGTGCTGGGCGATGCTGCTACGAGGTGCGTCCTGCTGGAGAAGCTCCCAGGCACACAGCAAGAAAAGAAAGGGAGGTGGTGTGGGCTGGGCTGAGCCCAGAGCTGGGCCGCGGCTCTGGTCCTTGAGGGCAGGCAGGGGCAACCTCCTTCAGTTCTGCAGCGACTCTGGTCCTGTCTGTGCGGTGCCAGATCTTGGGCTGGCCTTGGGGTCTGGGCACAGGATAAAGCCAGCACCTTCCCTGTCCCCTGGGAGCTTTTCCTCCAGCAGGGAGATGGAGGGTAACCACAGAACCATCCGGATGGGGCCACGTGAAGACGAGGTTGGCGTTGCCAGGGAGCCCTGCTGTGTGACACTTCACTGCACGGGGGCCCTTGGGGACCCAGGAGGCCCTGGGCATGGGTGGCAGGCAGCAGGTACCCGCAAAGAGAACAGGGCACAGAGCGATTTTGCCAAGCCTCAGCCTTGCCACACGCTGTGTGTGAAAACATACCTTCATCTGTACCTCGCACACCTTTGTCACGGCCTGATCCAGTAAATCAGCTGCTATCCCTTGTGGCCAATTAAAATATGAAAAGCAGAGGCTGGGAGGAAAGGGAGTGTTCAATTTCTATAGACAAGTTATAGGGAGACGAGTCAGCATCATTGCCAAAAAACCAGCTCTGCGCAGCACAAATTCGTTCCAGTATTTATACCCCAGATTTATAGCCCTTCGCCCACCCTCAGTGTGAAGGCTACGTGCAGCTTCAGCATGTCTCAAGATTCACATCAACGGTTTTTGATGCCCGACCACGATTGTGGCACAAAGTCTCCTGGTCATGCTGACATTTCAGATAACATTTTGGAATTTATAATATGTTCTTTAATGTTTTTTAGAGGAAGGGGCAGACAATCGCAGTGTTTGGAAGGAAGGGAAAGCCACAACATGTAAAATGACAGCTTTGCGTTGTTTTAAAGCACAACTGTAGCAATCTTCTATTCCCAGAGCCCTGGCCTATAACAGCCCAGTGTTCTTGTGTTTACAGATGGAGGGGAGGTGGCGGATACACTCCTACCAGCCTTGGACCACTCTTAATTATTCAGTATTAGGTGGTCTGGCATGCCTGGCTGTTTACCAGTCGGGCAAGGCCATGCTAGCAGACAAGGGGAGGACTAGGACTAGTGTACCCTTTTGAAGTCAAGCAGTTTTCACAATTAGCCAAACTCAGCTACAGAAGAAGACGAGTTTGTAAGTCTTTTCTGAGTGACTATTCTAATATGTCCAAAATGGCCTCTTTTTAGCATGTAACACCTTAACAAGTCTAGATGGCAAAACTGTCTCATGAGAGGGGGTCTTCTTATGGTAAATACAGAGTGAAGACAAGCCCTTTCTTGTAGCAAATGAGCCAGCAAAATTATTTCATCTTATAGATGACTTCTTTATCACTAGCTCCTTGGGATGCCGACGGGGTAAGCACAGCAGCTCTGCTGTCCTGTTTTGTTTAAACCCACAGAAGCCAGAAAGCGAATGGCAAAAAGTTGATTACATCATGGAATTCAGTGAGTGGCTGTATCACAAACAGTTTCCTCTTGAAGATGTGACCTTCCACCTCAAGTGGGCCATTGAGATCCTGCTGGCGATGAAGCCTCCTGGGGATGTCCCTGAGCCAGAGCCCAAGCCTGCACCCCAGCCAGAGGGTGAGCGGACGCAGGTGGCCTGGTGCCAACTCCGCGGCTGCCCCACTGGTCTTCCCTTCAGCGCCGTCTGGTCCCAGGGCCGCCATGTCTGTTTGCCATTCAGAGAATTCGGCATTTCACTGCCAACAGTGGAGTGCATTCCCAGCAGCGTGTCGTCCATGTCCCCATGTCCCCGTGCCCCAGGCTGGCCTCAGTGCCGTCCTCAGGACAGGGCCTTAAGTGAGTCAGCCTCACTTTTACCAAATCGCTTTATCAGCAAGGCTCGATCCAGATGAGGGGAAAGGCGTGTTCTCCGGAATGGGGGCTGCCAGGCCCAGAGCGCCTTCCTTCTGGAGGTGGGGCACCTCAGCCGTGTGGGCGTCTTGGTCATCCCCACAGGCTGCTGCCAACCCTAGGCCAGAGCTTGTTCTCTTGGTTTCCCATCATCACTGGCCTTATAGCCATCAGGGCCCCGGCTTGTGACAGTGTGAGGGCTGGAGGCTTGCTGGTGAGTGAGGACCGGGGACGGATTGCGGTGCCTCGTCATCACCGGAATCGTCCAGAGGTTTAAACACAGCCAGTGCCGGGCACCAGCCCGGGGTGAACCAGGGGCAGAGGCTCCCTCAGGGTGAACTAGAGGGCGGCTCCCTCGGGCCTGCTATGAGGAGTGGAGGCTCACAGGCTGCTCACCCGTGTGGCAGGTCCAACTGGAGCTGGGCGGGCTCCAGATGTCCTACAGCGCCCAGGGACACTGGCTTGGTCAGGGCCACCCTCCCAGGGGTTGCTAGTCCTGAGCCAGGACAGGTGTGAGGTCCTTCTCAGAACCCCAGACCCTCGGGCAGTGCCGAAGTGCCCAGGCTACGACAGGAAGCGGGGCACAGCTGCAGGGAGTGGGGTGCGAGTTGGCCCAGAGCCCCTGGCGGGTGTGGCGGGAACAGCGGGGTGCCCAGGCTCAGGCACAGACACACAGGGCTTCCAGGGACACAGAGGGCAGCAAGCTACGGAGCCCTCTGAAGCCCAGGATGCCCGAGCAGGTGAGCTGAGACATGCAGAGCTGCTCGGAGGGAGGCCAATCTTAACCCTTGGCAAAGGAAGTCCAGCAGTGCCCCTCCATCAGACAGCAGCTTGGGCCCAAAAGGGAACCGAGTCGGTCGGTGTTCCAGACCGGGGAGGCTGTGTGGGCGGCCCCAGCCTGGCTCCGGGGAGTCTTTCCCGCTGCCGAGGGGCTTCTGTTCTTGGCCTGCAGAACTCAGGGGCACAGGAGACAGGCAGGGCCTGCTACGGTGCCAGTCTGCATATAAGAGAAGCAGGTGGACCCTCCATTCCACGCCCAGCCCGCCAGTCTGGCAAGTCAGGGCCGGAGACCCCAGCTCAGACCAGCAGAGGCGAAACTGTGGTGGAGGCTCATTGCTCACAGCCTGGGCGAGTCTGAGGGCAGATGTGAGCCCCAAGGGTGCCAGCCAGACCCTGGCCCATGCCTCCCCGCTAGCCCCGGGCTTGGGCTTGGGGTCAGGAGCCTCAGGCAGTCCAGTAGACAGGCCTGGGCAGGCAAGTCACGTGGCAGGAGAGGTGATGCCTGGGCCCCCGGACTCGCCAAGTCTGGGCCCGTTCTCAGCCTCAGCTGCCCCTGTTCCATAGAGGAGCACGTCCCTGTCCAGATGTCCCCAGAAAGTCCAGTGTCCAAGGATGTGGAGATGGCGTCTTTGGAGAAGCTGCGTAACGTGAGGCAGCTGGAGACGCTGGCCCGCGCGCACATCCTGCTGGCCCTGATGGAGTCGCCTGGCTCCGCTGACTACGAGGACGACTGCCTCCTGGCCTACGTGTTCCTCAGACGCATCTGGCAGGTGGGCCTGGCTCTGCGGCTCCTGCACCTCCCCTTTTCCTGGGACAGGTCTGCAGGCTTCGGGAAGTTGCAAGGGCGTGTTTAAAGATGTCAGAGCCTTTCCAAGTGTCTTCAAGATATGAGCAATTTCTCTCCTATGATGTCCTTAAGTTTCCTTTCTACTGAATTTTACCTATTAAGCATGAAAAACACCTGCAAAAAAAACCCCAACTTGATTCCTGACAGTCCAGCTCCCGACGTCCCCTCGCCCCTCGCCCCCCCCGCCTCCACATTCCCAGAACTCCCAAGGGAGGAAGCTGTGGCTCCCTCCACGTCGGCCCCCTCCTCCCTGAAGCCCGCCCCAGCATGCCGGGCTGTGTGGGCGGCTAAGCACTGCTCGGGTCTTCCGGGTCGGCAGCTGCAGCCTGACAGGCCTTGAGGCCCTGTCTCCCGGGGCTTCCAGAGCTTTCTTTTGCGCCCACCCCAGCCCATGCATGGCCTCTTGCCAGCCCACCTTCACCATCTTTTTCTTGCTGGGGGACCGCCCATGGGTGCCTGTCCAGGTTTCCTACAGGCAGTGCCCTCGGAGGCCTCTTTTCGGAGGACGAGTTGACCCAGAGCCCCTGGTGGGTGTTGCAGAACCAACAGGGCCACTGTCCCAGCCGTGGCAGATTGGGAAAGACGGTGGAGACCCTGGTCTGGGTACCCACACCACCATTCTTTGCGATTCTTTTAAGAGAATTGCTAAGGGTATTCAAACGTGTTCCTAATTAGCGACCTTAAACCAACACTTGAGGAGGTACAAGTCCTCCACGAGGACCAGCCTCGCCTGTTCCTCGGGACGCTCTGTGTCCCCTGTGCCTCTGCGTCCTCCCTGCCTGGGCTCAGCTACCTCAAGGGGTGCCATGGGATGGCAGGAAGCCCTGTGCTGACACACAGCTGTGTGTCCCATGGTGAAGTAAAGCCAAGAGTCACCCACAGGCCCCCAGCGTGCCTGTGGGCACGGGTCATGCAGCAGCAGGTGCCCATGCCCCGGGTCGGGCTCCACTGCCTGCTCTGGGAGCTCATGACTTGACCGCGCTGATGGGTGCACACGAGGTTGGCTCGCAGGACACTGGAGTCCCTCGAGAGAGACACCTTCGGACCCGAGTGCCACTCCATCCAGGGCGGGGAGGAGGAGGGTGCGTGGGTCTGTTTTTAGAGCTGCCAATTTGGATTTCATGTTGTCCCCAGGTTTCTTTGGCAACGGCAGGAAAATCAGTCCTAGAGAGTAAAATTCCAGCTGCAACCAGTTCATATTTGTCATTACCTAAAAAAGAGAAAGAGAAAAGTAAAGAAAAAGAGAAAGAGAAGGAGAAGACGAAAGAGAAGGAGAAGACAAGAGAGAAGGAGGAGAAGGAGAAGGGCAAGGAGGCCAAGCAGGTGACGCCAGCCCAGGCAGCCTCAGCATCCCCAGGCCCGGAGCACAGGCGGTCAGGGCCATGCACTAGCTTTGGGGCCTGTCGTTTTCTCTGGGCCTCAGGGTCCTCTTCTGTAAAACAGAGGCAGTGATTTCACTCCCTGTCGGGGTTTTCAGAGGGCAAGAGGGAATGTCTGTAAAATGCCCCTGGATTTTTCTTGAATCCTGTGCCTGGGGCGAGCCACTGAGCATGTGCAGTTTGCACACAGCATGGCCCCTGGGTGTGTGGGGCTCAGAGGCTGTTGGCAGAGGCGCAGTCTCAGTCCTGGGAGTGCCAGGGCTGGGCCCTGGCACAGAGAAAAGCAGTTTCTTCATCCTATGATGAAACCTTTCACTCTGCAAATACTTGCTTCCCCAAGTGCTGCTCCACGTCTCAGAAACCACTCTTCTGCCCAGCTTTGCAGAGCGGGACGCTCACGCTCGGGCCTGTTGTGAGGTGTGGCTGGGCTGACCTGCTGGTCGGCATGAGGGCAGATGCAGGAGAGGAGGCTGCAGAGCCTCAGCCCACGTGGGTCCCGAGGCTGGGCACCCCCAGGTTGACCAGCCATGCCAGGGGCCGAAAGCATCACTTGGCACAGCTTGGAAATGGTGTCAGAAGCCCTGTCTGGGGTGTAGAATCAGATGTGGCTCCGATACAGTGTTCGTGAGGGCTGCCGGTCGGAAGGATGCTGGCCCCTCCAGGCCGTGGCCTGCTCGCTGCACCGCGGTACCGCGGGGCCGCTGCTTGAACCTCACTGCTTAGCGTCAACCCTGCATTCTTGCCTTTCCAGCATCAAACCCCAGTTCCTGGCCAACCCAGGATTGGAGATTTACCAAGGAGCATCGAAGAATGGGCTTCCTATGCTTGCCCTGAGGACGTGCTGTCTGTATTTAAACAAGACAAAAGCAACTTTACCATTAATTCCTCGAGTATCCAGAAGCCAGTAAGTTGACATAAAGACGTGATCCCAGGCCTTGGCCACTGTATGTTTCCCCTGACCCTGTTGCCACCTCGAGCTTTCACGGCGAGCTGTAGCCAGACGGAGGAAGACTCGACAGATGCCCCAGCAGCCCCAGGCCCTGCACGCTCTCCCAACACGACTCCCTCTGTCCCCAGGTGCCAACACCTGTGGGAAACCCTTCTTTTCCTAGTGCATTCCCCACCCAAGGGCACACGCCTACAGCAGCCGAATTCTGTGGTTTGGTGGCCTGACCCTGATAAGACAAGTTCCCACGAGCTGGGCGGTTGAAACGACAGAAACATATCCTCTCATAGTTCTGGAGGCCAGAAGTCCAAAGTCTGTCCCTGGGCCACACTCAAGGTGTCAGCGGGGCCCTGCTTTCTCCAGAGACCCCGGGAAAGGAGCCTGCCTGTTTCACCCCAGGCCCTACCTCCGTGGTCATGTGGTCTTCTCCTCTTCCATGCTTGTCAAGCCTCCCTCCCCTTCCCTCTTATGAAGACCCATGTGATTACATTTAGGGTCACCTGGATACTCCAGGATGGTCCCCGTCTCAAGGCCCTCATCTTAGTCATGTCCGTGATGTCCTTTTCTTTTCTTTTGCTGTTATAAGGTCATCCACACAGTTCCAGAGATTATGACCTGATGTCTCTGGGAGCCATTGTTCAGCCCACTACATGCTGGCCTGGTGTTTGTTCTTTTTTTTTTGAGTTGGAGTCTCGCTCGGTTGCCCAGACTGGAGTGCAGTGGCCGCTACCGGCCACCGCAGCCTCGACCCACTGGGCTCTGGCGATCCTTCCGCCTCAGCCTTCCGAGAAGCCGGAATTACAGGCACGCGCTACCACGCCCGGCTGATTTTTTTGATTTATTGTAGAGATGAGGTCTCGCTGCCCAGGCGGGTCTCGAACCAGCGGGTTCAGGCAATCCACTCACCTCAGCCTCCCAAAGGCGCGGGATGACAGGCTGAGCCACCTAGCCCGGCTGTTCGTTCTTTATAAGAATGGAGTTATCCAGTGTGTTGTCTTTTGGTTCAGCTTCACTCAGTATAGTGTTTGTGGGATCTACCCATGCTTGTTTGCACCCCTATAGGCTTTTTCCCTTTCATTGCTGTGGCGTGCTGTATCGCACCCCTGGACTGCAGTTTGTCCATTCACCTGCTGATGGTCCTTTGGGCTGCTTCCAGTTCGTGGCTGTTACAAACAAAGCTTCCGTGAATATTTGGACGCACACGTCTCGGTGCCCAAGTGTCTGGAGGACACACCTGTCGGCAGAATTTCGGGATCATGAAGTGCATGAATCTTCAGCCCTGGTGTCTCGTCACACTGCCAGCTTGCCTTCCAGCATGGTTGTGCTAGTGGACTTTCCCGTCGTCAGGGGGCAGAGCCCCTGTTCCCCTCATCCTTGCCAAACTGGTGTTGTTCACCTTCTTGGTCGGGGCCACTTGGTGGTTGTGTGGGGGCATCCACCTGGAACTTAACGGACACTCTGGACACCGTGAAGTCGGTGCCTTTTCAGACCTTCCTGGCATTTGCAGGTCTTCTTTTGTGGTGCGCCTGTCTAAGCTGTTGCCCATTCGGCTTTCTAGTTTTTCCTCATTGATTTGAAGGAATCCTTTAGTCTAGAAAAACATTTTGACAATGACACGGCTGGCAGATCAACTTCCCCTTCCTGCCTTGCCTTTCTGCTCTCTCCGTGGGGTCTTTTCATGAATAGAGATGAGTTGCTTTAATGTAATAGCAGTCATTAATATTTTTATTTGTAATTAGTGCTTTTCATGTGACCCTTTAAGAAAATTCCCTTTCTGGAGGCCATGCAAATATTGTCTTATAATACTTTTCCAAAAGGTGAGAACATTTTGCATCTTTACAGTTTTGCCTGTCACCCAAACTGCACATGTGTGGTGTGAGGTCAGAGTCAGGCCTCAAGCTTTGCTATCTGGGCATTCCTTTGTGCTGACACTACTTACTGAAATGTCACTTGCTGCCGTCCCTGCAGGGCCACACTGGCCGTGAGTAGGGCATCCACTATGCAGGATTCTGCTTCCAGCTTTCCCTTGCTTTCTCTTAGTTGTCTGCCCTCGCAACAGCATCTCACTGTGTCAGTTACGGAGCTTTATAACCTCGTGCGTTTGTTAGAGAAAGGCCCCTCGCCTAATTTTTAAAGAATATCTTAGCTATTTCCTTCATTGTCCATTGTGTTTCCATGTGTGTTTTAGAATCAGCATGTGAGGTTCATTACAAACTCTGGTGGATTTTTGACTGCAATTGCACAGAATCTGTAAATCACTTTGTGGAGAACTGACATCTTTATGACATTGAGTCTTCTGATCCAAGGATATGATTTCTCTCTCCACTGACATAGGTCTTCTTCAACTTCTCCTGACAATAGACAAGGGTTTTCTCATGGAGGCTATGCACGTGTTAGATTTATTTCTATGTATTTGATGTTTGTGATGGTGCTGTACATATATATTTTCTGTTTGGTTTTTAAATTCCAGATGAAATATAAAAATGTAATTGTTTACATTTTGACCCTATAGGCATCAATTTTGTTAAGCTCTTTGTAATTTTAGTAATTTATCTACTTTTTTGGCTCTTGTGTCTACATAGTTATTTTATCTGCAACCAATTTTTTTTGTTTTCTAATTTCCAATCTTTATGCTTTTTATTTCTTTACCCTGTCTTGCTATTCTGTCAGGGACCTCCAGTATGAGGTTGAATAAAAATGATGATAACATCCATCCTTATATTTCTTCCTATCTCAAAGGAAAGTTTCCAACATTTTACTATTAAGTATAATTGATATTTGTTGCAGGTATTTACAGATCTTTATTGATTAAGGAATTTTCTTTATTTCTACTTGCTAAGAATTTTCATCATGAATGCCTCTAGGTTTTTAATCAAATATTCTTCTCCATCTATTCAAATGATAACGCTTTTCTTCCTTTCTTTGAATTAACTACCTTATTTTTTTTCTAATGATTATCAGAATAAAGGCAGCTTGGTTGTGATGTATTACTCATCTTCTATGTTATTGGTTCAATTGACTAATATCTTGTTTAGAGTATGCCTCTGCTCTCATGAGGAAGATGATGTTTGATTTTCCTTTTGTACCATGTCCTTTTCAAGATGTTATACTGTCAGTTATAGTCAGTTAGAAGGTGTTCCTTTCTTTACCATTCTTGGGTGGCATTTGTATAAGATTTGTTGTTTTTTCTTCCTTAAATGTGTAGGAGAATTCTGGTGAAGCCATTTGAGCCTAAGCTTCCACTTGGGAAGATTTTAAATTATGGATCCAGTTTATTTCATAGTTGTAGAATTCTTCAGATTTTCTGTTTCTTCTTGTAACGGTTTTCTTAGATTGGGATTTTCTAGGATCTTTTATTTACTATAAATTTTAAGATGCATTAGCATGAATTGTTCCTAGTATCTTTTTATTATCTTGAATATTTATAGGATCTTAGGAATTTCTGTGTCATTCTTGTTCTCTCTCTCTCTCTCTCTCTCTCTCTCTCTCTCTCTTTCTTTTCTCTCTAAGCCTCATCAGAAGCTAGCAATTTTATTAAACTTCTCAAAGGAACACTTGCTATCCAGGTCGCCCCCAAATGCCACTAAGCATGGCTGTCATCCTTGTCTACTTCTAGGTAGTCTTTAATTATAAGGTGCATCCCTTTGGCATTCAGCCACAGAACTGGCTTCTGGTGGTCCCCGGGCACAAGTGTTCTGAGCCCACCCTGCATCAGGACCAGAACCACCACTCAGCCTTCAGCTGCCTCATTGCCAGGCCCAGAGCACCCTCATAAACTAGGCTCACCTCCTTGGGTATTTGTCTTTTCCCAGATCTTGCTCCAGTACATTTTTTCTACATTGTTCACTCTCAACTTCTTAGAAGCAGATCATCCAACTTCCCACAAGAATAATTTTTTTAAACAAACCTAGTCCAATATCATAGGAAGCCTTAGTTATTTTCTATATATTAAGTTTTAAAGTGGTTGTGTATACAAAGAAATTCTGTCTTTAATGGATCACTAGTTTTTAGTGGGAAAATCAATAAATACATAAATGAATGTGTTTCTTGTGAAGATCTTTGTAGTTGGGTGTGAAGATTGCAGGTTATTGCACATGACAAAATAAAACCTATTAGTGGAGGAGGGGAGAAAGAGAGCCTGTCATTCATTCATCGCACAAATACATGTCGAGCTCCTGCTGTGTGCGACACCGTACTGGCACAGTGACGGACAGACTTCTTTGAGGCGAGATCCTTAAGTTAGTGGAATGCATTCCTTGCCCTCCTGTAACCCTATGTGTTTGTGTGTGTTTATGTAGACATACAGTTTATATTTCCTGGACCACTTGGTCAAGGCCCTGCAGAAGATGTTCTTCATGAGCTCACAATCCCAGTCCTACAGTTGGGTGTGCTGATTTCAGATGCTGTAGTGGAAAGCAAGAGTCTCGCAGACCTCTACCACCTACGGTGGGTACAATTTCTTTACTTTCGGGAAAATATTTAAGTGGCTGGAATGAAAATTTCCCCAAGATGATATAAAAAGGAACAGCATTTTAAGATATTAATTCTCTAATTGACTATTTGTGTAACTAATAAAGTTCCAAAGATTTTATTTGTACACCAAATAAATTAAAGTACCTGAATATAAAATTATAGATATATATTGTTTGTTTTTTTGTTTGTTTTTTGAGTTGGAATCTCACTTCATTGCCCAGACTGGAGTGCAGTGGCATGCTCCCGGCCACCGCAGCCTTGACCTGCTGGCTCCTAGTGATCCTTCCACTTCAGCCTTCCAAGAAGCTGGAACTACAGGCGCACGCTACCATGCCTGGCTAATTTTTAATTTATTGTAGAGATGAGGTCTCACCATCTCTACAATCGCACAATCTCTCGAACCCGCGGGCTCAGGCAATCCACTCCCCTCGGCCTCCCAAAGTGCTGGGATTACAGGCTGAGCCACTGAGCCTGGCCTAAAGTTATATTTTTGTTTTAACATTTCTACCTCATCTTTAAGAGAAGATTCTTATTTTAAGGAAATACAGGCATAACTTGAAGATATTGCAGATTCACTTCAAGAACAAAGTGAAAATTGGAATAAAGGAAGTCACATTAACTTTTTGATTTCCCAGTGTATATAAAGTTATCTTTACACAGTGCTGTAGTCTATTAAGTGTACAATACCATTATGTATAAAAAGTGCATAGTTTAATTAAACATTTTATTGCTAAAAATGCTAGCAGTTGCTTAAAATCATAAACATTGAATTTTGCCAAATTGATTGACTCTTCCTTTCATAAAAAAAATTGCTCTAAGGCATGTGATGTTTGATTGCATTTTGCTCACAGCAGAACTTCTTTCAAAATTGGAGTCAGGGTAACCCCTTCGGGTCCCCTCCCACTGTGGGAGCTTTTCTGTCCTCTCAATAAATCCTGCTTTCTCACTTAAAAAAAAAAAATTAGAGTCAATCTGCTCAAACCTGCCACTGCTTTATCAAATAAGTTCATGACATATTCTAAATCCTGTGTTGCTATTTCAACAATGTTTACAGCATCTTCACCAGAAGTAGATTCCATCTCAACAAACCACTTTCTTTGAGTAGCCATGAGAAGCTACTCCTCATTTGTTCAAGTTTTATCATGAGATTGCCGCAATTCAGTCATATCTTCAGGCTCCACCTCTAATTCTAGTTCTCTTGCTATATCCACCACATTGGCAGTGATTTCCGTTACTGAAGTCTTGAACCTATCAAAGTCATCCATGAGTGTTGGAATCAACTTCTTCAAAACTCCTATTCATGTTGGTATTATGCCCAGGTCCATCAGAGGAATCACTATCCATGGCAGCTAGAAATACAAAATGTATTTCTTAAAGAATAAGTCTCGAAAGTCAAAATGACTCCTTGATCCATGGGCTGTAGGATGGATGTTGTGTTAGCAGGCATGAAAGCAACATTCATCTCCATCAGAGCTCTTGGGTGACCAGGTGCATTGTCAGTGAGCTGAAATATTTTGAAAGAAATATTTTTCTGAGCAGTAGGTCTCTGCAGTAGGCATGAAGTATTCAGTAAGCCATGCGGTAAACAGTTGTGCTCTCATCCAGCCTTTGTTGTTCCATTTATAGAGCACAGGCCGAGTAGATTTAGCATAATTCTAAAGGGTCATAGGATTTTTGGAATGGTACATGAGAATTGGTTTTCAACTTAAAGTCGTCAACTTCATTAGACTCTAGCAAGAGTCACCCTGTTCTTTGAAGCTTTGAAGCCAGGCACTGACTTCTCTCCTCTAGCTATGAAAGTCTTCGACAATATCGTCTTCTAACAGAAAGCCATTTCATCTACACTGAAAATCTGAGCCGGGCTCGGTGGCTCAGCCTGTCATCCCGCGCCTTTGGGAGGCTGAGGTGAGTGGATTGCCTGAGCCCGCGGGTTCGAGACCCACCTGGGCAGCGAGACCTCATCTCTACAATAAATCAAAAAATCAGCCGGGCGTGGTAGTGCATGCCTGTAATTCCAGCTACTCGGAAGGCTGAGGTGGAAGGATCGCCGGAGCCCAGCAGGTCGAGGCTGCAGTGGCCGGGAGTGGCCGGGAGCGGCCACTGCACTCCAGTCTGGGCGACAGAATGAGACTCCAACTCAAAAAAAAAGAAAAGAAAATCTGTTGTCTAGTGAAGCCTCCTTCATCAAGGAACTCAGCTAGACCTTCTGGAGAACTTGCTACAGCTTCTCCATCAGTACTTGCTGCTTCACTTTATACTTTTATATAACTGAGACAGCTTCTTTCCTTAAGCGTTATGAACCAACCTTTGCTAGCTTCCAACTTTTTTTCTGCATCTTCCTCACCTCTCCCAGCCTTTGTAGAATTGCTCTGGGTTTGGCTTTGGCTTAAGGGAATGGTGTAGCTGGTTTGATCTTCTGTCCAGATCACTCAAACTTTCTCCATATCCACAATAAAGCTGTTTCAGTTTCTTATCAATTGTGTGTTCACTGGGGTAGCACTTTTAATTTCCTTTAAGGACTTTTCCTTTGCATTCACAACTTTGCAAGAGGTCTAGCTTTCAGCCTGTTTCAGCTTTCAACATGCCTTCCTCATTAAGCTTCATAATTTATAGCTTTTGTTTTAAAATGAGAAATATGCAACTCTTCCTTGAACACTTAGGAGCCATTGTAGGGCAACTAACTGGCCTAATTTCAATATTGTTGCGTCTCAAGGAATAGGGAGGCCCAGAGGAGAGAGAGAAACGGGGGAACAGCCAATTGGTGGAGCAGCAGAACATACACATTTATCAATTTAGTTCCCCATCGTCTATGGGTGTGGTTCATGGTGCCCCCAAACAATTACACTGGTAACATCAAAGATCGCTGATCACAGATCACCATAACAAATGTAATAATAATGATCAAGTTTGAAATATTGCAAGGGGATTACCAAACTATGACCCAGAGTCATGAAATGAGCACACGTTGTTGGAAAGATGGCACCAATTGACTTCTCAACAGGGTTGCCACAAGCCTTCCATTTGTAAAAAACAAAAAAACAAAAAGAACAGCATCTGCAAAGCGCACTAAAATGAGGTGTGCCTGTGCCCACAACAGTATTTAGGGAGAAAGGCAGTAAGCTGTGTCTCTAACTGGCTCTCAAATTGTCCAACAGGCAGAGGCAGGGAAGAGAGGAAGGATGAGCAGACGTGATGACAGGGCCACACTGAGGGACCCAGGTGAGGGACATGCAGTGACACTTTGTGGCATTTCCGCAGCTTTTCTGTACACCTGGAAGCGCTTTGCAGTAAAAATGTCTTCAACATGAGTCAGAGCTTTTCTGTTTGAAACCACAATGGTGGCCAGAGCCCACCTGCCGGGCCTTGTCTTCGCCTCTGAAGATGACCTGGAGACAATAAATAATGCATCGAACAAGATAAAGGAATTAATGGTTAAAAAAAAAAAAACCCCGGGTTCCGTGGCTCAGCCTGTAATCCCAGCACTATGGGAGGCTGAGGTGAGTGGATTTCCTGAGCCTGTGAGTTCAAGACCCGCCCGGGCAACTTGGCAAGACCTCATCTCTACAATAAATCAAAAAAACAAACAACAACAACAAGAATCCTACCTGTTCCTTTTTTCCTTAGTAATATTGCTTAGCTTTAAAATTTGTTGAAAATATTGAAGTACACATTTATTTTCTAGTTTGCCAATGCTGATGAAACACATTAGATCCAAATCACATTAGATTCAACAGATGCCTTTTCAGATTCACTGCCCTGCGTCTCATCATCACCCCGGCCTTTCCCAGCAGACTTGCCCACGTATGTTCAGATCTGAAGCTCAGAGAAGCCGCCACTTACCATGAAGAGGTAGTCGGGCAAATGTATGTTGGTGAGACGGAGCAGGCAAGGTGCGTCTAGCCTTCAGACTGTGTACCGACCAGGGTTAGAGTCTCCCCGTGGATGTGGTGCCAGGTGAGGTAAAAGGTGGCCCTCAAGGATGGACCAGTGTGGCCTCCCTCTATCTTGCCGCTTGTGCCTCTAGGCCATGGGGTAAGGGCTTTGGGATCACGGGACCCCAGGGCCTTGGGGATGGAACCTGGTGGAGGAGGGGTACTGGGGGCCAGTGGGGGGGTGCCTGAGGTATCTAGGGGTCGACGTCTGGGGGGAGGGGATGAATGAGCGCCAGGGACCACCGCGGGTGCTGATTCTCCTCAGTTGTTGTTTAGGTGGGCTGTGAGGGGTTACCCAAGCTGTCAGGTAGCTGCTGGATATATGAGCCTGGAGCCTGGAAGGAAGAACGCGCTACAGGCATAAATGTCAGACTGCTGAATCCTGGGATTTTAAAAAAAATCTCTGTCAACACTTGAGCAAATAATGGCTTGTCGAAGCTGTTATAATTTGTATTTCTTTGATTGCTAATGAAATCGGACATTTTCATGTATTATTGGGCCTCGCCAATAACAAAGTTCCTCTTTGGCATATTATCTATTTTACCTATATTAGCTGCAGAAAAGAGATTGCATTAAAAAAAGATAAAAATGCCAGGCTCGGTGGTTCAGCCTGTAATCCCGCGCCTTTGGGAGGCTGAGGTGAGTGGATGACCTGAGCCCGCGGGTTTGAGACCCGCCTGGGCAGCGAGACCTCGTCTCTACAGTAAATCAAAAAATCTGCGGGGCGTGGTAGTGCATGCCTGTAATTCCGGCTACTCAGAAGGCTGAGGCGGAAGGATCGCCAGAGCCCAGCAGTTCGAGGCTGCGGTGGCCGAGAGCGGCCACTGCACTCCAGTCTGGGCGACAGAGTGAGACTCCAACTCGAAAAAAAAAAAAAAACAAAAAAAGAGAAAAATAAGGAACCTTCATTAGAAAAGAGTCTACCAACGTTGCATGAGCAAACAGCTCCCGTCCGGCAAGCAGAGATTAAGCCTCTCACAGCAAAGGATAAGGTAACCGCCCCTTCCAGAGTGGGCGCCAGTGACGTGGTACTTTGCAGGGCTCCGCTGGAACTGTAAGCCAGATGTGCTGGCTAAGTGCTTGCTGCACCCAGCTCTCGTGCTGGCTTTTTGGGAAACCTAGGGACCCGTCAGGGACGTCTCCTCCCCATGGGCCCTGAAATTCCCCCAGGAGAGACAAAATTGATGTGCCCTCCAGACCACCGTGAAGCAGGCTTTCCAGGAGCGCCAGCAGAGACAGAGAAGTCAGACTGGGGCAGCAAGGCGGGGCTCCTCGTGGAGCAGAGCAGCGCTAGGAAGCCCCTGGGGGCTGGTCTGGCGTCTTGAGCCCCTGCCATCTGACTGGTGACTGGCTCTCCCATCCAGACCACATGGACGTGTCACCCCTTATCACCAGGGCACATCACCACTTACGAGTGCACCCACAAAGGAGGGTGAGCAGCCCAGCCGCCCTGCTCCTAGCTGGACAACACTGACACCACGGGAGCACCAACATACGAGCATCCCACTCTGTGGCGTGTGGGAAGAGTGCTGGGACCGCGGTGTGTGGCCAGAGCCAGAGCTCAGCATGACCCGAGCCGGAATGCCTGAATTGCAGGAGCTCAGGGGCCCATCCCCGCCAGCTGGGGTGCTGCCTAGGGCCAGAAGGGGGTGACTGGCACGAGGGGGCAGGCCTGCAGACCCCAGGGGTGGGAGGGCAGCATGGGGAGTGGGAAATGGCTCCCCCCCGAGGACCTGGCACCTCCCACGCCCCACAAAGCATTGCGTGGCGCTCGTATGCCGGTGCTCCTGTGGTGTCAGTCTTCCGATTGGGAGCCGGGCAGCTGGGCTGGTCACCCTCCTCTGTGGGCGAACTCATAAGTGGGGATGTGCCCTGGTGAAAAGGGTGGCAAGTGCACGTGGTCTGGATGGGAGAGCCAGTTACCAGCCAGATGGCGGGGGCTCAAGAAGCCAGCCCAGCCCTCAGGGGCTTCCCAGCTCTGCTCGGCTCCACGAGGAGCCCCACCTTGCTGCCCCCAGCCTGACTTCTCCGGTGTGGGCACGCAGTCGGGAGGGTGGTGAAGAACCAGCTCCAATGTAGCCGGTGGTGGGCGTGGCTGGCTGGGAGGGACTCCTGCGAAGAGCTGGGTGTCCAGGGTGAGTGACGTCTGTTGGCAGTGATGACAACAACCTGACAGCTGGGCACATGGAACTTTCGAGGCATCCCCAGCATTCTGGGGCTGGCCGGAACCCCCGGCAGCAGCCCAGCTTCCTGTGTCCATGCTGCGGCTTCTGCCACGTCCGCCTCCTGGGCCAGAGTCGGTCCAGCGGGACACGGATGAGCCTCAAGGACTGCTGTGTCTTACAGATTCCGAAGATAAACGGAGAGACCGGGAGGGGTCTGGACGGAGCGTCCTTTCCTCACCTGTGGATGCTGAAGGCGGAAGTTCTGCTGGAGATGGAGCTGCACCAGCCTGCGCGCCTGCTGCTGTCAGAGGCTCACCTGGCTTTCCAGGTAAGGGCCTCCCAGGCCACTGGCGTTGAGTGCGCCCCTTCACGTGCCCAGCCCGGAGGGGCTCGGCTGAGAAGCAGGAGGCTGTCCTCGGAGGCCGGTTTTGTGTCTTCCAGTTCTAGGGAGCCCCGTGCTGCTCTTGAGTAGATGAGCTCTCCGTGGGAGGCCGGCCCTCGGTCCCTGGCTGTTTCCGCCCTGTCTCCTCACACTCCTCCACCTCGGCTCGTCAGGGCTCCTCTTGCCGGCACCGGCCACGGGTGTCTCTGCCACGTGTTTCTCTTGGATGTCATAGTTCAGCTCTGTCTTCCAGCTCCTCTTGACCTTGACTTTCTGGTGTGGTGTGCGGGGGGTGAGAACTTGGAGAGCCCCGCGTGGCCTTCCCACCAGAAAGTGTCAGTTTGTCGAGAAGGCGGATGTGCATAGATCACCTGGGTCCAGGTCACCTGGGTCAAGGCTCGTCTTTGCCATCCTGCTCTCCTCCCAGATGTGGACTTCTGGGGTCCCCAGATGGCATCTGTGCCCTTTCTGGGGTCCCCAGTGAAAGCCCAGGTGTTTCCCAAGGCCCCTCCACCTCCTGGGCACTGTGTGGCTGCTCAGAGCTCAGGGGGCATTTTGTCCTGGCCACTCTTCCTGCTGGGCATTGCGAAATGCTGCTATACATTACACAGCTGAGCCGACCCAGGCTGACCGCCTGGAAGGGGTGTCACCTGCAGCCTCCAGTTGCCCCCTCCTGGAACTGGAGTTCCTGCCAGTGTCAGCTCCTCTCCTCTCCTCTTCAGATACAGCAGCACATATTCTGGCCAGATGCTAGACTTGCTTTCACTGGGAGGGCGAGGCAAAGCTACAAACCAAACAGTTTGTCACTTGTTCTGAAGAATTCCAGAAAAAAAGAAGGCCTCCAAATAATATAATATTCAGCACAACCCGTCAGAGCACGGTGAGGTTGACACTCTATCTCAGGTAGCGATGACAGGGTGTGCAGGTCTCAGTCTGTGGAGCAGATTCATGCAGGTCTCCAGCAGTGAGACTGGCGCATGCAGCTCGCAGGCAGTGTGGATAAGTTTCAGGTCTTGGGCAGTGAAGACAGGTGTGTGTAGGTCTCAGGCAGTTTTGACAGGTGTGTGCAGGTGTCAGAGTGGGGGGGGTGTTTGTAAGTCTCAGGCCGTGATGCCAGTGTGTGCCAGTCTCAGGTGGTAAGGACAGATATGCGCGGGTTTCAGAGAGTGGGACAGGTGTGTGCTGGTTTCTGGTTTCTGGGAAAGGCGTGTGCATGTCTCGGTTTGCTGGGACAGTTGTGTGCAGATCTGCAATTGCGGCAGTAGGCACAGACAGTTTTTAGAAAACAGGGACAAGTGTGTACACACCAGAATCAAGAGGGAGCCTATCCTGGGAAGGGCCTGAGAAGCCTCTTGCAGCTGAGGAGGACACCTGGGTTTGTGCACACTCTGCTGGCCGTTGCCACGACCAGGGAATGGGAGGCGGCACCAGCCTCTTCTGAAGCCAGAGGCTGTAGAGGCGTGGAATGTCTCCGGTAGGCCCTCGGGTGGGCAGGGCGGCCTCTCCCTCCACAGGGTCAGGAGGCAGCAGGTAGTGCAGGGGGCTCTGAGCTGTGGGATGTGAACCCGCCCCCAAGTCCCGGGCCTCTGGGAACAGATGGGGCGGCTCTGGACTCTGCACTGGCCGCCTGTCTGCCACCTCCCCTTCTGCCGTCACTGCTTTGCACCGACTTTGATTTGTCCCTGGTGCTTCTACCGGGAAGCTGTTTCCTTCATCTCTACCCACGTTCCCGCCCAGGGCCTCCTGGACCCTGGGCCCCAGGCCTGCTTGTCAGCTCCCCGCTCCGTGTCCTTCCTGCGCGTCCAGACCTGCAGAAAGCTCTCTCAGCTCCATGTCGCTCCTTCGTGCCACGCCTGGCCCTAACCCTTAGCAGCCTGGCTGCCGCTGACGCCCTCTGCCCTCAACCCCGCCCTGCCGGCGATGACCGCGGAGTCGGTGTGGGGGGCCGGGCTGTGCCCTCAGTGCCCTTGACCCCTCCGCCCTCTGCCCCACGCTCTGACCCCCTCCTCGCTCGGGCCCGCCCCGCGTCCTGGCCTCCTCGGCTCTGCCCACCCCTCTGCTCTCGTCTGGGCACCCACAGCCCCGCTGCCCTTGGAGACCCTACCGGGGAATGTCCCCTTGGTGCTTGCAGGGACTGTCCCATCCTGCGGTGCGCCCTCAGAAAGCAGCTCTGCCCCCTCGCGCACAAAGCCCTGGCATTGGCCCTGCCCCTCGCAGCCCCTCCCCCCACCCCAGCTGACCTCTTCACCTCCTCGCCCTCCCAGCACTCCCTGCCCCAGGCCCAGCCCTGTCCAGCCTCCACCCCACCTCGTCTCCGCATGAAGGCCCTGCAGCCACCCTGCCCAGGCCCACCCGGTCTCTGGCGCCATTGGGACCCTTCTGGCCTCTGCCGCCCTTGCTCTCTGGGCCCTTCCACGCAGGGTCTCACCTCGTCCCGCCTCAGAGCCCTGCGCCCGCCAGCCAGAGGTGGGTCAGGAAGCCTGGAACCTTCTTCCACAGACCTGGCCCACCCACTCTCTGACCCCAAGCTGCCTTCCACTCAGTCAGGCTGCCAAGGACTCAGGCCCGGCCCACACCCTCTTTGGTGGTCACCACTGTACCCTGGCACGTGTAGGCTGTGGCTTCTGGTGGGACCCGTGTCCCAGGACCCAGGAAGAAGGCTAGCCTGGCTGCGTCTCCCAGTGGCTGCGTCCTCTTCCCCTTCTTGTGTGGAGAGGACAGGTGAGCAAACCCGCACAGCCAGGACACCTGCTCTCTGCTGGAGAACGCCTGCCCGCTGACCCGGCATCTCCCACCCCCTGTCCCCACACCTGCCGCTGGAAGGACAGCTTCCCGCTGAGAGGGTTCTGCCTGGATCCTCAGCCCACACAAGCAGGCGGGCATCCTTTTCGGCTCAGAAAGTGGCACCGTGGAATAAAGGGTGCTGCCTTCTCGCCTTCACTGTGGAGGGCACTGGGTCAGCCCGTGCAGTGACCAGCTTTGCCATGGGCCATCACTGCCATTCTGCTCCCTCTGACCACACGCTTCTATGTTTTTGCTTTTGTTTAAGCACAAATAGCCCTCTTTTTCCTTCCCTGTACCATGCGACTGTCCAGTTCCCCTTGGTGGTGGCTGGCCCTCCAGATGGCCGAGGCTGGGCTCTCAGAGCTGTGTGCACCATTCTTGGCACCAAGGAGTGACCAGGACATGGGTTAGCCCAAAGCATTTTGCCCCCAGAAGGAGCTCCTGAAAGACGGTGGTCAGATGGGGGCCCGGCAAGGGAGGCTCGGGGAACGGACTTTCCCACCGCTCCTACAAGCCACCGCAAATTCCCGCCCCAAAGGAAGGGCCCTCATCTGTCCCCACCTGTTCCCCACTCCCTCGCTGAACACTGATTCTGCTCATCAGCACAATCGGAAAGGAATTCAGTGGAAACAAGATGTTTCCACACAAGGTACAGCCAGTGCCAACCGCCGCCCCCAAGGAAGCAGGACAGGGCATCCCATCTGAGGAGCAGCCCGGTGGAGGAAGCCTGCGGGTGGGATGCCCAGACGTACGCAAGTCCTGCAAGGGCGGAGCCTGCAGCTCACAGGGCTCATGCCGTGCCCAGGCACCCAGGAGGGCACCGGAGCCCAGTGCGGGAGGGCGGGGACTTGGCCCTCTGGTTCTCGGCTTTTCGGGCTGTTGCCACTGACCCAAGCCCCGGAAGTGGATTTTCATACGCACACAGGCCTCGCTCCTGAGGGCAGATGTGGGCCCTCATCCTTTAGCTGCCAGAGAAGGCCAGGACGGGAGGCTGGAGGCAGGTGGCGGAAGCCTAGAGCGGCCCTATTTCCTTTGTTATCTCTCTCTCTGTCTGTCTCTCTCCCTTCTCTTTACCCACTTCCGTATATATGTCTCTTTACGAATACTCATGTATATCTATCTCTCTCTATGTCTTTTCAGGAGCTTGATGATCCTTGTGCAGAATCAAAATGCCTGCTCCTTCTGGCACAGTTGGCCAACAAGGAAAAAAACTTTGGACAAGCGAAGAAGATGATAGTGTGTGCCCAGCACCTGGGCGGAAATGAGGAGTTTTGGTACAATTCCACTCTGACTCTGGCGGAGACACTCTTGTTGGCAGAACACAGAGGAAGGGAAGCTGCGGTGAGAGACCAGGAGACGCGGGCCGTGCATTGGGCCGTGGGCGCAGGGCTGGGAGGACAGGAGGGCTGTCCGTGGGGCTCTGTGCAGACCACTGACGATGCGTTTGTGCTGATGCCTGTGCTCTCCTCAGGCATGCCACGTGTTCCAGAAGCTCATAGATGCCTTCCAGGTTCTTAAGAAAGAAAGACCTAACAGAATGCCTTTATTGGAATTCATCACCACAGATCTAGAAGCCAGGTAATGTTTCCAAAAGAAACACTGTTAATTAACATGAAAGTCGTGGCTTCCTGTTTTTGATTTTTTCTTTTGACTTTTTGTGTGACTGTTTCATTTCATTTTCAGTTTTTATTTTAAAGACGTGGGGTACAATTCAGGGTTAGGGACTTGAGTGGTCATCGTACAGGTGAGGTTTGGGCCTCCCATTGGTCCTTACTTCACCTGGTTTGGGATCCGGTACCCTTATTAATGTTATGTGCCCCCTCCCATCCCTGCAGTGATCCACGACTGCCAATCCCTTTCTTACAGTATGATGGTAAATGTTCGGGGTCCACATAAGTGAGAACATGTGGAACTCAGTTCTTTGTTTCTGTGATAGATCACTAAGTATGATCGTCTCTAAATCCATTCAAATTGCCTCCAAGTCCGTAACTTTGTCCTTCTTTATGGCTGCATAATATTCTATTGTGTATATGTACCACATTTTTTTAATCCAGTCTATTTTCCATGAAACAGTTGGTTCCATGTTTTTGCGATTGTGAATCATGCTGCAATAAACATGCATGCACAGGTATTGTTTTTTATAGAATGTTTTGAGTTCCTCCAGGTATCTTACCAGAGGGGGGATTGCTGGGTATATGGAAGGTCAACTTTGAGGCCTTTTAGGAATCTCCACACTTTTTCCACAGAGGCTGTCCTAATTTACACTTCACCAACAGTGTAGAAGTGTCCCCTTTTCGCTGCATCCTCTCTAGTATCTGTTGTTTTTTGGGTTATTGGTGATGGTCATCCTGACTGGAGTTAGGTGGTAACTCAGTGTGGTTTTGATTTGCATTTCTTTGATGATGAGTGGTTTTTTCATGTATCTGTTGGCTGCTCATGTGTCTTCTTTTGTGAAGTGTCTGTGTATAGCTTTTGCCCACTTTTTTTTTTGAGTTGGAGTCTCACTCTGTCGCCCAGACTGGAGTTCAGTGGCCGCTGCCACTGCAGCCTCGACCTGCTGGGCTGATCCTTCCGCCTCAGCTTCCAAGCAGCCGGAACTACAGGTGGCTACCACCCAGCTGATTTTTTGATTTATTGTAGAGATGAGGTCTCGCAATTGCCCAGGCGGGTAACCCGCGGCTCAGCCATCCACTCACCTCAGCCTCCCAAGGCGTGGGATTACAGGCTGAGCCACCGAGCCCAGTTTGCCCACTTTTTAATAGGGCTGTTTGTTGTTGTTGTTTTTCCTTTTGGCATGTTTGAGTTCCTTGTGGATCCTAGATGTTAGGCCTTGGTCAGACATACGGTTGGTAAATACTTTTTCCCATTCTGTGGGCTGTCTCCTCGCTCTCTTAGTGATTCCTTTTGCTTTGCAGAAGCTTTTCAGTTGGAGGACGTCCCATTTGCCGTCTTCTCTGGTGGCACAGGCTGTTGGGGTTTGGTCAGGAATCGGTTGCCTGTTCCAGTTTCTGTAAGGGTGTTTCCAGCATTGTCTGAGGTTCTTTTAGCTTGAGGTTTTATGTTTAGGTCTTTGATCCATTTAGAGCTGATTTTTGTGTCTGGTGATAGGGAGGGGTTCAGTTTCATTCTCCTGCATGTGGTCAGCCAGTTTTCCCAGCACCATTTATGGAATAGGTAGGTTCTCCTCTCCCCAGTGGTTGTTGGTGAAGGCTTTGTCGAAGAGGAGTTGGTTGAGAAATTGAGGTTTTGCTTCTGGAATCTCTATCCTGTTCCATTGGTCTATATGCCTGTTCTTGTACCAATACCAGGCTGTTTTTATGTTGTAGCCATATAATAAAGTTTAAAGTCTGAAAGTGTGATACCTCTCACTTTGTTCCTTTTGCTGAGGATTGTTTTGGCTGTTTGTGGTCATTTTTGTTTCCATATGAATTTCCGTATTGTCATTTCTAGGTCTGAGAAGAATGATGATGGCATTTAGTGGGTATTGCACTGAATCTGTAGATTGCCTTGGGTAGCATGGACATTTCTTTTTTTTTTTGAGTTGGAGTCTCACTCCGTCGCCCAGGTTGGAGTACTGTGGCATGCTCATGGCCACCCCGGCGTTGACTTGCTGGGCTCCGGCGATCCTTCCGCCTCAGCCTTTCAAGTAGCTTTGTCGAAGATGAGTTGGTTGAGAAATTGAGGTTTTGCTTCTGGAATCTCTATCTTGTTCCATTGGTCTATATGTCTATTCTTGTAGTTGGAACTACAGGTGTGCGCTACCAAGCCCAGCTAATATTTTGATTTATTGTAGAGATGAGGTCTCACCAAGTTGCCCAGGCTGTTCTCAAACCTATGAGCTCAGCCAATCCCCTCACCTTGGCCTCCCAAAGCACTGAGATTACAGGCTTGAGCCACCGTGCCAGGCCAGGATGGACATCTTAACATTGTTGATTCTTCTGATCCATGAGCATGGAATATTTTTCCATTTGTTTGTGTCATCTTTGACTTTTTGAGCAGCATTTTGTAGTTTTTGTTGTTAAGATTTTTCACTTCTCTGGTTAGGAAGATGCCAAGTATTTCATTTTATTTGGTGGCTATCATAAATGCGATTGTGCTTTTTATTTGGTTCTCTGCCTGTTTGTTGTTGTAAAATGCGACTGTCTTTTGCACACTGATTTTGTACCCTGAGACTTTGTCAAAGTCCTTTACCAGTGTAAGGAGGTTTTTGACAGGTTATCTTGGGTTTTCAAGGTATAGGGTCATATCATCAGCAAAGAGGGATAACTTAACTTCTCCTTTTTCTATTTGGATACCCCTGATTTCCTTCTCTTGTCTGATTGCTCTGGCTAGGACTTCCAAAACTATGTTGAACAGGAGGGGTAAGAGTGTCTTGTCTTTTTCGGTTTCCAGAGAAAATGTTTCCAATTTCTGTCTGTTTAGTAATATATTGACTGTGGGTTTATTCTAGATGGCTCTTACTATTTTGAGGCATGTTCCCTGTATGCCTAGGTGTTCAAGGGTTTTTATCAAGAAGTGATGCTGGATTTTGTTGAAAGATTTTTCTGTGTTTGATGAATAAT